>JAOEGS010012525.1:11560-23780 GCA_025447755.1 Corythornis vintsioides | reverse complement strand
ATTGGCCTTCTTGGCTGCCAGTGCCCACTGCTGCCTCATGTCCAGCTTCTCAGCCACCAGCACCCCCAAGTCCTTTTTTGATAGTGAATTATACAACTCTGGCATAGCAACAACCCTGCCCCAGCAGCTCCAACCTGCACCCCTCTGTCCGTGTGCTTTTCCAGGACACAGGCACAGCCCTACCCCTGCTGGAACAGTCCCTGAGAGGGGGGATCAGAAGTTCATGCCCTACATGTCCTCCTGTCAGCACACCCAACCAGCTGAAGGACAATCCATCAGCCTATTTGTCACAGTTTGGAACTGTAAATATGTGAAAACATGTATGCATGCAGATGTACAAACATAGGTAACAAAGCACATTTCTATTCCCTGCTAGATTCATCAAAACAGCAAAAACTCTTCTGATTTTTGTACTCAGACACTTTGTATTGCACTGTGACCTCTTCTAGCTCATGACCTAACCTTTACCTTAGCATGGATTTGATGAGATTAATCTGAACCACGTTCCATAAAGCAAAAAGCACATTAGTTGCATTAATTCAGGAGTGCAGTCTGGAGGGATTGTGGTCAGTCTCTTATTGCAATTATTCAGTATATATATATTATACATGTAATTCAAAAAGCTTGATAATAAGCTTGTAGAGGTATCACTTTTGGTGGGGGTTTGGGTTTTGTTTTGTTTGTTTGGGGTTTCTTGTTGGTTTAATTGAGTTTTTTTGCTTTTTTTTTTTAATTTATTTGGTTTGTTGGGGGTTTTGGAGTTTGTTTGTGTGTCTTTGGTTTCCTAATGTTGCAAGTGAGAGGTGAATTTGTATGGAATTAGTCAGTGTAGTCCCAGAAGATGCACATGGTTCTCCATAGCAGGGGATGTTTCTGCTAGAGTGAGTAGAACCACTATGGGATGAATAATACTGAGCAATGTGGTTTCAGATGACTTGTTTGACTTGGCTTCTTCAATGCCCCCTGTACAAAGGCAGGGTGCAGGGAGCTGGGATGACACAATGTCTTGTCAAAGCCAAGAGCTCTGATTTAACCAAGATCCTGTTGAGAGCATTTAGCTCCCTCTTCACCTCCCATTATTGATGCCAAAGCAGGGCACTGAAACTAAGGAGCTGCTGGTTTGCATGTTAATGGGGCAGTTGGCTAGCCTTAAATGTTTTATGAAGCCTCAAAAATGGATTGTTGTGCTTTTTGCATCAGCTAATGAGGAAAAAGTAGAAGTCAAATGATCTGGTGGTGTGCAGCAAAACTGGATGTTAAGAAAGAATCATCATATTCTCTGTGGAGCAGAATACCTCCAGAACACTTCATTACTGGGAGCATACCAAAGTGAACAATCCTATAATGGATTGCCACAGAAGTACTAATCTATGAATTACCACAACATATTTTTTTTTAAACAAAGTGGAATTTATAAATTGCAACTGAAATCCACATTAAATGTTTCATTTAGTTTTTTTATTTATTTATGTTGCAATTATTATTTGAATGGGTGCTCCTAATTATATGAAATACATGTTTTCCTCAGAGTTTGTCTGACAGGAAACAGTAAAATGCTATTTTGCAGTTAGTTACTAACAGCTTATTTTTTTATTTTTTATATATACATTTCCAGCTCTGAGGATTTCTCTCATTCTTCTGAACTCAACTGAATTTTTCCTTTATGGAAAAGAGATGGGAAGAGACACTTGTAAATATCTGTAACAATACCAGAATGGAATGAGGGCAGAAGCTTTGACAACAAATTGTTTTAACCTTTTTTTTCACAAATGTAATTAAGAACTGAAAAGATAACAAAATAAAATCACAGGGGAGAGTCTTATGCATGGTGAAATCTCCTCTTTCATTACTGCACACTTTCAGCACTCATTTACATTGTTATTTCCTCAAGTCCCTGCCACTGTTAAATTATGCAAATCAAGTTACCATAATATTCAGTGCCAAAATGTTTTATTTAATACCAGTCATTAATTTATTTCCCTAATCAAATCCACTAGGAAATCACTTTAAATCTCTCATTTTGTTTTAAATAGGTCCCCGTTCAGCAGAATGAAAACCTGTTGGGTGTTACCATGGGTGGTTTTCAGCAGTAGATGACAATTCAGCAATGCCCTCCTCTTTCCTTTCCATTCACCCAGCCATTCTGTGCAATGGGGCAGACAACCAACAGACTGAAACGTGGCATAGCCAGGTAGTTTATAATGCAATGAATTATTCTTTTTGAGGCTTCTACTCGAGGTGGAGCATTGGAGGAAAGAGAGGAGTTGAAGCAGACCTGAGAGAACTAGGGTAGCACCTCAGAGAGATGGTGAAGGCAGTGCTAATGAGATTTTAAACAGAAAAAAAAAAAGAGTATAAATTCTTGCATAGCTCTGGCTTTCTGATTCATGTGATCTTCAGACTAGAATACAAGGTCATCTTGAATGCTGTAAGGTAACTTCAGGTGCCTTCTGGATCTCCCCAAGAAAGTGCTAGAAGTTTGTTTATTTTTATTTCTCTCCCCCCTGGAGCCTCAGGAAAGGAGAGGGAAGGGAGTTTCCTGGGGGTTCATCCTCCTGCCACTTGTCTTCACAGGTGCTGTTGGGAGGAGGGAGATGTTGAGGCACACAATTGGTTTATTGAGAGCACAGGAAGGCAGGTAGATCTGCCCTAGGTCTTAGGAAACCTAAACATCACTTAAATGTTCTGTGACCTGAAAATACTACTTGAGTGACATACACAGGATGATTTCTTGCCAGAGGAAGCTATTGCATTTGAAATCCTGAATTTTATATATAAAATAGAAAGCTTATATGCACATAGTTCTAAGCAAAACCTGGATACTGCATAATTAATTTTTTTTTTCCCACTAAACCTTCATGCCCCTCACTTCTCCCAGTACTTTGGTGCAGCTGTGGCAGAAATTGAGTGCAGGACTGGAGATTGCCATCATCTCTCCTACAGTACCTGCCACAGTCTTACTTCTTCTGCAGGGTAGTTCTAGTAACTTACTCGCAAACGAAACTGAATGATTTCTGCAGGGACAAACGAGGTTAACTTTGCACCATTTAAAAGCCACGGGGAGCAGAATGTCCTGTTGTCTTTGAGGACACACAAATGAGATTCTTGTCAGATTGAAAACCAAGACATTTCTGGGTTAATTGCTGGAAATGACCAATTATGCAAACACGTCAAATAAAACCCTGCACCACCTCTCTGCTGTCTTTGTCACAGCAATGACAACAGTCTCTGATTTGCAGCATATTCACCAGATGGCTGCATGCTTCTTATTACAGGATTGATATTATTCAGCTTTCTGAATCACTGGAGATTTTTACCCTTTTTAAACCAGCAACTGTTCCGATGTCAGTGTGTCTGACTCCATGACAAGCTGCAGAACCTGAAGCACATGAAGTGATGTGGAAAAGCAGTTGGTCAATGCCTCATATTTTCCCATCTTCACTCGATGCAATTTAATTCAGCCCTAAACAGGCTAATTCCTTCCACATCATGGAGCACTCCTTCTCAGCTTTGCTTCTAGAAGTGTAACTCAGTTAACTCTGACACCTTATGTGTAAAATATCAGTCCTTAAAAGCCATTAGAAGAATAAGATCTTTTGAACAATTCTGCTTCTGTTTCTTCCATTTGAAAATTAGGAAAATCTTAATATTGAAAAAAAATTTTGTGCTCAGGACAGGTTTTTATAACGATACTCTTCTGAATTAATAACACATCCAAAACAAAAATGGCATGTAGAAAAAAAGAAACTAGCATTAGCCAAAAATGTGAGCTGTCTTTGATCTCCCCATATATAGATGTGATATTGTGAGAGAATTAAATATTCCATTTATTTTTAACTGAAATAAAACAATAAGCAAAAGCAGCAAGCAAAATTGCTGACTGTATCCTCTCTTTTCCCTTCTTCTTGACTTTGTTCTTTGCAGATTTCCCATCTGTGATTATATATTCCTGCATTCCCAAGATAGAAAGCTCTCTCCTGAATCTCAATGACAAGGAGAAGTCTCGGCAGGTTTATTCTTTAGTGATCTGACCTTTCCTCTGTCAACTTGTTTACTTACAAACAGCTCTGTATTTTTGATTCAACTGGCAGTTTACTGAAACTTTCAGCCTGTCTTCTGCCTATGTAGTCAAGGAAGGATGATGCCTATTTGCTGAGATTCTTCCTATTCTGTGTTCTATTTTTCCTCTCTGATTTTTTTTTTTAAAGATGGCTAAAGATAGCAAAAGCACAGCATTTTGGCTATAGAGTATATATTGTGTAATAAGCTCAAAACCATAGTTTCTTCTCTGAGTCAGAGATGTTGGCCTTTAGTCAACTACATTATTGCTGTTAGTAGATAGCACCAGAAAACTGGTAACAAAGCTCACCTCTATTAAATACATTTGCTCAGAGATGCATATATCTGAAAATGACATTGCATTCTTAGATCACTCAGAATTCTAGCAAAATGTTCTTTGGCATGCTTTAGTCCTGCAAAATAAAGTGATAGATTACTTGATTTTCTCTATCAGACATTTATTTACATTTCTCACAGGGAGAAGCATTGTACATTTAGAAAGGCACTGGAAATTGCTGCAAAAAATAATAAAAAAATACTGTTTAGAAAAAGATTCATCTATCATCAGCATGGGTGACACCTCATTTAAGTGTGATGAATGCATTTATAAAAATATGATTCATATGTTCAATTAAGTTTATGGTATTACTTTGTTGGAGACATTCAGTGTGCTACTGTTTTAAAAGTGCATGCTTCTGCTTTTGAAGCCCTCTCTGATTAACATACCAGCATGCTTAGAATATTCACATTATGTCATTTTTAAGTAAAGTGACACTATAAGGAATGATGAAAAATTCTATAACAGAATGCTCTGTTTTGGAGCTGATCATACATCAGATTATAACATGAGATGAAAACAGAGGAAATAGTTGTAAACATGTAAAAATAATTTGTTGTTTGACAGCAGCAACACGTTTTCCATGCTCTCAGATTTATTGTTTGATCATGGGAAAAGAAAAATATTTCTGGAAGATCAAACACAATCATATACAGGGTATATTTTATGGTTCACATAAAGTCTGAGTTTTTTCCTCTAAAATTAATCTGACACCTGTAGCTTCATCTCTGGATATTGGTGATTTTCAGTATAGCAGAATTTTGTTCTATGGAGGATTCAGGGAATTGACTGTACCCAGTGCATTGGTATCATTTCATCATTAGGGAATCAATTCTGATATCACAGAATCACAGATATTAGGGGTTGGAAGGGAGCTAGAAGATCATCTGGACCAACCCCCCTGCCAGAGCAGGGGCACCTAGACCAAGTCACCCAGGAACAGATCCAGGTGGGTCTCAGAACAGGAACACTTTAAAAAATGGCCAAATTTACAATTTTAAAACAGACATTGAAAATCTGTGAGTATTTGATAGACTTAATTAGTACATTTTAAACTTGATCTTAAGGGTTGTTTTCTCATTTCACTTCAGTACTATTTGGTATATTAAATTTAAAGTGTTCACTTCGTTCTGAACAGCTTTTGCAAGTGGAAAATGAGGATGGAGAGTTTGCTGGCACCTGCTTGTTTGGTTTTTTCCTCTGCTGTGTTCTTCAGCTATCAGGCAATGTAGTCTATTCTTGAAATGAGTTGCCTGGTCAGCCACATTCATCAGCTTTTTTCCTTCTTTAAACTCGTGTCCTATCTCAAATAAAATAAGCATTTATATGCAACAATTTCAGGCAAATACTGCTTAAATGAATTTCTAATAGAGGCTAGTGTGTTGATGTATTGATGTGCTAATTAAGCTTTTAATTGCACGGTGGTAGACTGCAAAATTGTGTGACATAGCAGCATCCCCAGACTGCTCCTGGCAAGTTCAGGGTGGGGGATGCTGCATGTGAAATGTTAATTTCTCCACAGTTTTTAAAACCAAACATATTTCATTCTGCCCTGAAAAGATAGGGCTTCCAATTTCTTCTTTTACCCTGATTAACATTTTGATTTAGTAATCTAATTCCGCAATGTTTTCTCTTCATGTGTTTTGTTTTGTTTATACATTGGCCTTTTCATTTCCTTGCAGTCAGAGCATTTGCAATTTAACTCATTTTAATGCCTTTTTTTTTTTTTTTAAGTCTTTAGAAACAGGGGGTTAGTGCTGGTTCATAAAGAAATGTCCAGGCACCAAATTCAGCAGCCTCCTGGTGAAGTGCCTGGCAAGTAGAAGTCATCCCCAGGAACATTTCACTTGTGGATGAAGACAGTATCTTTCCAGCTGAAGGAAATTTATTGTTAATGGAAAAAATCCAAAATAATTCAGCCTTTTGGTCTTGTTGCAGCAAGATAACTTCTTCTAAAGACACTGATGAAATATTTCTGTTGAAAGGTGCAGCAGGTGAAGGGACTGTGGGCTTCTCATTATGAAGTTGCCAAGACAATTTTTTATGTCTTTGTTTTTTGAGTGTTCTGAAGGTGACAAATAAGGACCTTGGGGAGTTCAGGAAGTTAAGTCAGAGTGAGAAGACAGTGATGCTGCTCTTTCACTTATGGTGGCAAATGCAGAACTTGTGGTTTCTGGAGTTTGGGTGTTTTGGGGTTTTTTTATAGCTGAATGATGTAACCCATGGCTGATTGATAGTATGAGAGACAGGATGACAGGGTAGCAGAGAAATAGGTTTTATCTACTCTGATTGTGACTCTGGTCCTTCACTACACCTGGATGGATTTTTCAGTGGTGTTTTTGTTTGGTTGGCTGGTTGTGGTTTGTTGTTGTTCGTGTATTTTTGTTATTTCTTTGGGTTTTGTTTGGTGGGGTGTGTTTGTGTTTGTTTCTTTCTGCACAGTGGGAAGGACACACATGCCCTCTGAAGCCATTCCCCATCCCTGCAGTCTCAGCAGCTGCTTTGTGCACCCAGCAGCTGAGAGACCCTAACAGGCATTACAAGCACTGGCTGTCCAGGGAGAAGAAAAAAAAGCAAATGCTATTGTGAATATCAGTATATCTGTATGGTATTTCTGATTCTCTAATTACCTACTAATGCTGGGAACTATAATTATTGTGCTGGCATGCAGTTTACCATTTTACAGCATTGCTGTTGAAGCCTAGAGTTCCAGCAGTGAATCATTTCAGGCTTCAAAGCTCCCAACACAGACGTGTCCAGAAGTCCATTCTGCACTCTGAACTCTCTGTGCTTTTCAATTACTACAACCAAAGGTCATGATTTCCAGCCCTATTGTTCTGCTCTCCACTAGCTTTTCCAGCCTCTGATTTATTACAGCAGAGAGGGAGATAAGAACCAGTAAGTTAAAAGTGTGTTTTGCTGGGGGATGGGAATGGAGGAAAGGCTACAAATCCTTTTAGTCAAGCAGAATGCTCTCTTGGTAGCTGCTTTGCTAGAGTTTAGTAGCTCACCTGCCTTCAAATGAGTCCTGCAGGTGCTTTGACAAATGGCTTGAGAGATTGCCTAGTAAGTTTCTATGCTGCTTTTAAGTACTTTTGTGTCCTACGTAGATTATTTGTAACTTCCTACGCCAGAATGTCTTTGTAAATCACACCAGAGATCCCTGTGCCCTCCACACCCACAGCCTGGCTTGGAAGGAGAAAGCAATGAAAGCTGAAGAAGGATTCTGGCAGAAAAAGTATTAAAAGAATTTCAACACTTGAATTTCCCAAATGTGTCTTGAGGAAAGGGATGTCTTTTTCCCTCTCTAGTTCTTCCCACCCATGGCAGTATGTGCCAGCTGTTATAAGACCAATTCTGTCTCCTGCCAAATGCCAGGCTCCTAAATTGAATCTCCTCCTCTTAAGTCTCATTCATGTTGTGGCTTCTCCCTGCACTACTTCTGGTCCTTGAGTGATGCTTCAGACCTTGAGTTTGGTTCATCCTAACACCACCTCTGCCTTGACAGAGAAGTTTAGGCTTGACAAAGGGGCTTTAATTAGTCATTCTCAGTATTTAGAAAAAAAAGATTAAAGTCATCAATACTTCTAATGTATTAGGAAAGTGAGGTACAGTACAATAAATGTATAATGATATAAAATAATACTTTGTATTAGTACAATAATATGTAGATTTCTTTGTTCTTCTGAAGGGTTTACTGTCAAAGCCAGTCCCAGCATTTAGAGCTTGAAAATTATATCCTAAAAGGGTAGCATTTGAATGTCCAAGATACTGATTTATTTATTTTTTTCTAGCAGAAAAAAGTTTCAGAAAGTAGGATTTTCAAGTGTTAAACATCTCCTGCAAAGAGATCATCTTCATTTTAGAAGACTTAGTTGTCAACAGTGTTTTACCTGGAGTTACTCTTCCCTGTTGGTACAGGAAGATAATTTTTGCTCCTATTTGGAAGGTTATAGGTCCCTTATAATCAACTCTCTTTTCCTCGGTGCCCTCCAGGTAGGGTAAGAGAAGAACTGATACAGGTATGAGTTAGATACAGATAAAAAGGATAGATACAGAAATCTAGCTTGATCACTATTTAATATTTATTTATTAAGACACAAGGGCCTTTCAGACTGGAAATTTAAATTACTGACCAGATTTTGTAGTTAATTTACTGACTGCTGAGAAAATATCTAATATTTTTCAAGGGAAATTCCAAATGTCACTGCAGGCAAATAGAAAACTATCCCTAATAAAAGACCTCTACTCCTTTGTTTGTACACATGTATATATACTTCCACTATTTGTTCCTTTAGTGTGGTTTCTTATTCTTTTGTTTGTTCTGTGGTGGTGTTTGCTTTTGTTTGTGGTTTTTTTTTCCTCTTATGCAGTGTTTACAAAGGAGTTCTGTTTTCCTTTCCTTGTGTGTGTGAACCTGAATTGAATGTCCTTGTATGAGAATGTTCACTATTGAAACGTATCAATGCTTTCACTTCTACAAGATTGGGAGGTGATAGAATTGAGCTGTAAGAGAAATCTATTTTCCTGAAGCATTTTTTAAGGGGATAAAAAAAAAAGATAGTGATGAAGAGGCATTGAGGATCATTGCTTACCTTTCTTGATGATCCTTTTTCAAGTCTCTCAGTTGAAGTCTCAAAGCACAAAACCAGCTATCTCACTATGTAAATTAGCATGTCATTTTATGGATAAATTTCTAAACACTTTGAACAGTCTAAGGTGATGTTACAAATACTAACTAAAATAATTTCCCTTTTTTTTCCCCCAGTGTGTACTTGTAAGAAGTAAAAAGGATATCTTTTTGTTATTCGACCCTTTGCTGTAAACACCTCTTAATGCAGAAGAGAAAGTGTTCTGTTAAATCATTCAGGTTACTAAATGTGTTTAGGAATAACAGAATAAAATGTTTTTGAGCTTATTGAAGAAAAAAACCCAAAATAATCAAAGCAACAAATCAAACACCCCCAAACCACCAAAACAATGGATATTTACACTTGCCTTAACAGATCTGTACGTGTTAGGTGTAGTAACCTCAAATTATGCCTAACTAATGAGTTAAACAGATTTTCATTTCCACTTTGCATTTTCAGTGTCTGTTTTTGTAGTGCATGGGTATTTCAATGAGTCAGGGAGATTTTATAGTAAGATGGGGACTAAGAAGATGGTGAATTTGTGTTTTGAGCCTGTTTAACACTAGATCCAAAGCTTCTTAACCATGTAAGTAGTGAACCATCGATTCCAGCTCCAAGTGTCTAAAAGCTCTTAAAGTTTAGCTTCATCCAGAGAGGATTCATATTGCATGGGGTGCTCTCAGCTTGCTTCCAGTATTTGATGTTCAGGTCAATGCTGTGTTGGAATGGTGCTGTCTTGCTACAGCATAAACACCAGCTTGCATTCTGGCTAGGTGGAAGAATGCAGTAGCATCTCCCCAGGCTTGATCACAACTTGATAGGTACTCCGTGGTGCAGCATTAAGGAGTAGGGTATCATGGTATCACAGACTGGTAGGGATTGGAAGGGACCTGTTGAGACCATGGAGTCCAAGCCTCCTGGTCATAGTGCAACACACTCTGGTGGGTCTTCCAAATCTCCAGAGGAGGAGACTCCACAACCTCTCCGGGCAGCCTGGGCCAGTGTTCTATCACCCTCATAATAGTTTTTCCTCACACTGAAGTGGAACTTTTCCCGTGTTCAGTTTGATCATTTCACTTAGAAGCCTTTTGTTGGTACCCTTCACCTAAAACAGAGCAAAGCCCCTTGGTCAGGAGAAATAAAAATAGCAGTATAGATGACAGCACCACAGTAGGAACTGCCAGTTGAAGAGAACCAAAAGCTGTGTTTGCACTAGGTGTTTTCTGGATTCTGCCTTGACCTTTACAAAGAGCTCCCAGCTGGAGTATTTGCAGAACTGCACAGCAGTGGGGCATGCCCAACACTGGCTTTTAGTATAGTTCCATTTTCCTTTTGCTATCTCAAAAGGAATTGGAGTACAGGTCAAAAAGGCCATCTGCCTGAAAATACCCGTCAGGATAGCAGGATAATTAAAATAGGAGGAAAAGGAGCAGAATAATAGCAGGACTTAAGCAACCACCAAAGCATAGTAACCTTCATGGCTGAACCTAACCTCTTTGCCTTTCAACTCCCTATGTCATTCTTATATTTTGGGAACATGTTAACTGAGAAAATAAAAAGACAACGTTAATCTAAGAACACTAAAATAGCTCAGCAAAATGGGGAACTGGTATTGCAATCTGCATGCTATTCAAACATTGTTTAAAAATGATAATTCTCCTCTCTTTTTTTTAATCTTTTTTTTTCCCCCTGAGCACAGATATACCCATGAAAAATGACACTTGGCATGTGGTGATTTGAAAATCACTGTCTGCCCCTTGATGTCTTCATCTAACAACATCTATATGTTGCCAGGTTGCTATGACAACTAAGTACAGTTGTAATTGCAACCTTGGAAAGGTAATTCTTTCACTCAAAATGTGGCATACATTTAGCCTGTCTGAAGTTTCAACAAACCATCTTTTAATGACAAGTATTTTGAAAGGCCTGAATGGGGTAGTTTCTTAGTCTTTTTTTTTTATTATTATTATCTCATATAGCTTAGCTAGACAGATATGTTGGCTTTTATTCAGTGGAGCCTGTATTTTTTAACCTTTCTGTGCTTTGTATAAGCTTCAAATATACAGTATCAACTGTGAATCTGAAATTAACACATGAAAGCAAACTACCACATAATATTTTTACTTATATTGGCAGTTAAGAAAGCACTTCATAGATTCATAGATATTAGGGGTTGGAAGGGACCTAGAAGATCATCTAGTCCAACCCCCCTGCCTGAGCACTTCTTGATACGTTCCTCATACTATACCATACTTTGGGTTAAATCAAATTATTTTTGCTATATGGCTGACTGCATTTCCTAACTAAAAAAACCCCAAACAACAAAAACAACTACCAAAAAAACCCCAAACCTACAAAACAAACCCCAAAACCACACAAAACAACAAAAAAATCCTACATGCAAAAGTATGCCCATCAAATCCAATATCTAATTGCAAGTGTATCTACTTGTCAGACCACATAAGCTTTATAATAATACACAGCCAGTTATAAGAGCCAGCAAAACTGCAGTAATTTTAACTGGATTTGTGTGCTTGTCAAGGGAAAACCAGAATCAGGAATTATGTGTGTGTAGCTGAGCCTTATTAGTCATCTAGAAGCCTGGGTGCTGAGAACTGACATGGAGCTGCTTTTTGCCCTGTTGCCAGTCTAACATGTCTTGTCCTTCTTTGATGATGTGCAGTCTCTCACCACACATTGCTGTTGTGCAGTGACAGTAGGATGTTGGTCAGCTATGTCACTTTGGAGTACTGGAAAAACTCACCTGCCTTCTACTTTTTGTCATTTAGAGCTAGAATATAGGGCTTGTTTACACCCTCTGAGAGGTATAAATTAGTTCTGGAAAGAAAGAGTGAATGTAGTCCTAAGCTTTCAATGTTGATTTTCTCAATCTGCAGTCCTGCTGCTGATGGCAGGGGGTGATGAAGGAGCCAACATGGCTTCATCAGGGGCAGGTCCTGCCTGACCAATCTAGTGGCTTTCTGGGATAGGTGACTAAGGACAAGCTGTAGATGTGATCTATCTGGGCTGCTGCAAGACTTTTGACACAGTCCCCCACAACATCCTGCTCACCAAGTTGGAGAGATATGGATTTGATGGGTGGACTGTTCAGTGGGTGAGGAATTGGCTGGATGGTCACATCCAGAGGGTGCTGGTCAATGGCTCCATGTCCAGATGGAGAACAGTGACAAGT
>JAOEGS010012523.1:218585-266729 GCA_025447755.1 Corythornis vintsioides | reverse complement strand
ACTTCTGAGAGCCAAACATTTATTTATATAAATATTAAATATTTAAATATATTTATATCATTAACTTCCTGGAAATCTTTTGATAAATCTATCTGGACTAAACACAACAAATTCTCTTAGTCTCTCCTCTTACAAAAAGCTTCTCATATTCCTGCCTGTCCTAGGAAGCTTTCTCTCCACCTTAATTAAAAGCAGGCAAAGAGAACTATGAAAAATATCTTAGATAATGGTTTCTGCAGGACCTCATGCAGGTATTTGGTTATTTCCTTTACTAATGCAGATACTTCATCCACAACAGCCTAAGATTCCATTTGCCCTTTTCATTGATGTGTGGCATCAGTAGCTTGCAGTCAGCCTGTGACTTTCTCCTCCTCTGTCATTTCCAATTAACAAGCTCCTAGCTTATAACAGAAATGTATTGTTTTTGTGCATGATCTTGCACTTTGTCCTATTGAATTTCATTCAGCTACTATTACTGTAGTCCTCAAGGTCAGTTTATTCTTCCTGTGTGGTGTTCTAAACTCCCCCTCTGACAGGGTCTGCAAACTTTGGGAGCATCAGAAAAATGGCTTTTGCTATTTTTTTTCCCCCAAGGGAATTACTGAAATCTTTAACAAGATATACCATGAGCAATTTCTGAGGGAGCTGCATGTAGCTCTGCTACAGTCCTCTTGGTGTAATCTGTTTGTCTCCAGCAGGTTGCAGTCATGGATATCATGACTGCAATAACTTCCAAGTGTGTTCAACAACACCATGGTCCTTCTCTTTGAAAAACTCCTGCAGTCTCCACAAACATCTGGGCAGAGTATCAGATGCTTTATACCTTTCACATTTCTGATGATCTCCATCCATGGTATCAAGAAATCATACTTGAACTGTACAGCACAAGAGTGACCTGCAGAGCTGGTGTGATGTAGACACACTGCTTGGAGATGTGGCCAGGGATGATTTGACTGCAGCTCATTTATTGGGTGCAGAGCAGCTTCTTTTATCTGAAGAAGTGAAGCCAATGAAAACTGTACACCTCTAAAGACAAGTGTAAACTTGATTAATTTATGGCACTTGAAGCCTCTTCCTAACTACATGTAGAAGTGTGTGGTTATCCCAGCTCCAGGACACTGGAAAACTGAAATATACATTTGAGTGGTGAACAAACCAGTGAATCCCATGAAAATGAAATCTTGAGCCATCCCTGATGATGAATCTGTGTTACAAATAAATCTATTATTAGAGTTTTTTCCTCTTGCTTTTGCAGATTTGAGATCCACCCAGTGAATACAGATGCCAAGGTGCAGGGTGGGCACCACACAGACCTGCACACCAATTAACACCAGTTTGTTCCTAAAGTGTTACCAACTTTTCACAATCTCAGTTCACCAACACACATTTCATCCTCATTCCCTGTGTTGCTGCTCACAATGTCAATGTACCTTCAAAACATTTCCAAATCATTATGCAAACTTCAGGAACTTTAAGTAAGAAGGTAATGAACTGATGGCAAAGTGGGAGAGTTGGAGCTCCTCCAAGAGCCTCCTGGAGGATTCACCTGAGCCTAACAGCAAAACTCTTCCAGTGTCACAGTAAACTCCAAACATGCTAGTTCCAGGGACTTGAACATGAACAGATTCTGAAAATCTAAACAGACTTAAAAGATAAACACAGACTTTTAAAATAATCTGTAGGTTTTTTCCTTTGTTATAGGCTTTTTTTCATAGGCATAGTTGGAAGAATTGTTTTCAAACTTTTAGGAGATCTAAATAAACATTTTTTATTTCTCTTCATACTACTATATAGTATATTTTTAATAAATATTGCAGCTCCCTCATACAGTCTCAGAGAGGAAAGACATATCAGACTTATTATAGAAATAAAGTGCCAGAGTGTGTCTTGTTGTAAATCTCTTTAAAAATTGACAATAAATAAAAATAAAAAGTTAAATGTCTTGTACTACTGAGGTTAGTTCCTGTCAGCTCATGCTATAGGACACTTGTTTTTAAGCAGGTGTTTAATGAAATTTTAAAATTCCCCAAACATTTATCCTAGATGATTTGATATTAATACTCCAAAGAACAATTAATTTCAAATAGTTGAGCACTTAAAGGACCAAATCCATTTCCAAGTCAGGTTCTGATATCCTTACCTACACTAGTAGTGTCTATTCTCTGCAATTGCTAGAAGGTCTACAGATAAAATATTAATAAAGCCAAAGAAATTTCACCCTATGCAAACTGTTTTAGTATCTTATACTACTATTCTCTTTTCTTGACAATAAAACCAGAAACCTGTCATTCATTTCTGCAGACTGAAATCTCTGTGTTTTGCAGTTTGTTTGGCAGGAAAATGTAAATAAAGTTACCAACACTGGGGTGTGCCTCACATCCAACAAAACACTAATATCAAGAGTTGCTGGATATATTTGACACTAGGAACACCTGTGTCATTTAAATAGCTCGCATTTAAAAAAAAAAATCAATCACAAAATTATAAAGTTTACTATAAGAACAACTTTTTTACCTTTGCTGCTTCTCTTTAGTGATGCTTCCCTTCCCTGAGAGATTTGCACCAGCCTGAGTGACAGCAAAGGAAGGAAGAGGCACAGGAGGAGACACCCAAGAGCACGGCCACTCCTCAGGCAGCATTCCTGGCATTTCAGCTGCTCACATTTGCTCCTTTTCTGGGGACTTCAAACTGCTGTACATCTCCCTAGGCAGGGTGCTGAACAGAATGATCCTCCTCTCCACCCCCTGTACTCTCAACAGGGAGTTGGTTTAACCAAAGAGGTACTTCCGAGAGACATTGATTGTACCAAACTAATTCACTCGAATATCATTCAAATGGCTCTCCTATCCCTCTGCCTCCTGTGCAGCTCTCCAATAAAGAGCCTGAATTCTGACAAGTTCTACCAGCCCTGGAGAAAGCCATCAACCTTGACACTGCCTGATTGTTTAAAATAAATATAAAAACAAGAGCTTGTCAGCTGCACAAAGGGTGATTAATGTTTTCATAAAACACATACTAAAAGCTAACAAGTTTTGTGTTTTCAGGGTTTTTTAAAGCCCCATATGGTACAAGCACTTATTTGAAAAAAATGCTGTCATTTTCTGTACTAGGTAAAATTCAGACTAAATACTCAAATAAACCACTGTCTTTTTTTTTTTTTTTTTAATACTAAATTACTCAGATTATATATTTAACTTTTGAGGTGGTTTTTTTTTTCTCTTGCCAACATTGTATGTGGGGCTCATTAGTTAGTGACCTAAATCCATCTCCCTTCATTTCACTGTAGCATGGCAGGTTTTGTGATGGTTCTAATCAGCCTTAGTGGAGCTGCCCACCTCAATTCCATTAACAAGTCAACACATACACACTTCTACCCTAAGCTATTGATGATTTGTGGATCAGGAAAGCAAAGCTCAGAGATAAAACAGCCATTGTACTTTAAAAGAAATAATATTATCTAGCTTGTTTAGCTTTTTTTTTTTTCTGGCCACTGAAAAGTAAAACAATGAACTAGAAACAACACTAAATAAAACTGGAACTTTAAACAAACTTATTTCAACAGCAGCTATTCAGCTTCCAGTTTATTTTCAGGGTCTCTCACTGTTTAGTTGTTTTGCAGTTTTGAACTCTGAATGAGGTTAAGGATAATGAAAAGGCCAAAACATACCCAGATACTTTTGTCTAAATCTGCCTATTGTAAGAGTGACCTATATCAGAAGAACCTTTGTGCTAAACACTGCTACCAGGACTGACTGAACCCAACCAGGGATGAGTTTCTACATACAAAAAAAAAAAAAAAAAGGAAATAATTATTTAAACCAAGATAAAAATAAAGGATTCCTCTCTTTTTAAATAATAGTATTCTATAAGGGGTGTTAAAAAAACCCAACAATAAGGCTTCAGGGGAAAAACAACAACAAAATCCCCTCATTTTGTCTCAAGTATAGCCTTACAGGTATTACAAATCCAGCTTCAACATCACAGCCTTTCCACAGAGCATCAGAAGGCAGTAATGGGGAAGAATTTATGAGTTCCTAACTACTAAAAAGATGTAGAAAAGATAAAGAAGTGACACTATGTGAAACAGAGCAAATACCCACCTCAGAATTTGCTCTTATTACTTGAGGGAACACTGTTAGAATATTAATGGTCCAGCAAGCAACAAACCAGCAGTTCATTGTGGATTATTGCCTAAATAAATCTCAAAAAACTGTGTGCTGTTAACTAACTTGTATTTTCTTCAAGTTGGCAGTGAAGCCCAATGGCAGAGAAGTTAGTTAGTCACCCCCTTAATCCTGATCCCCCAAGTTCAACCATTAATTCTAATCCCTTCCTTACATGGAAAGCAAAATACCTGTCCCTGACGGCTGCCTTTAAGTGTTCCTTTGGAAAAACACTGTTGAACATCTTGCCAGGGGAAGAGGACAGTCCAGTCTCATCCTCTTCCATGCTCCCAGTGGAGAGGGTCCATGCCCAAGCTTGAGCACAGCAGTTCATTCCCACCCTGCAGCCCTCACCCCCCTGGAGAGGCCCACGAGGCACTGTGGAGATGCTGGGGTCCAAGTCTGCAGAGACATCACTTGTTACTGCCACCCTGGGCTTACTGCTTTGCTTCCAAAGAACAAGGAGCTCATTCGAATTAACTGAAGCTAGATCAAAAGATAACGGGTGCTCTGGGGACCCATCGCAATAGAGAATTAGATCAACACCTACACTTCCATATATTGCATGTTGATAGTCTTTGTGCTAACAGCAAACAGGCTCATTTCTGGAGGCAGTGAAGTGTCCAGAAGCATGAGTAATATCAGTCAGAGAAGGTCCCCATGTAAAAGTCCTTCATCAGCAGATCAGACCCTTACAACAAATCTGAAGCTTCTCCCTTTTATTTCCAATGGCACCAAGAGTCCCAGTTCTTCCCAGCATGGGTGCTGAAGGGAGTATCACTGGGCAGGTCTGAAAATGATCTATACTTTCAGACATACACATTATAGATTTCCTAGCAGTGACTCCAGCTTCTGAGGGGTCTCGTTAGAGAAATGAGATTCCCAAAGACACAGGGCATTCCTACAAACTCAGCTCTCTGAGGTAAAATCCCTTCCAGGGTACAGATAAAAGTATAAATGGATTTCTGCTACTTGTTTTATAAATTAAAAATTACTTTTAGCCATGAGAAAACCATGTTTGTTCAGTAGGTTTTTGGCAGGGTGAGCAACAGGTAACATAGTAAGAAAAACTACTGAAGTGAAATTCATAAGCTGCAAGGTGAACTAGAGTCACAATCAAAACAACTCTGCATAAAGCACCACCAGTGCAAATGAGAACAGGCTGGACAGACTCAAACCTGCAATATGCTTCCCAACTGGCAGCTGCCAACACAGGAGCAGACTGAGACACAGGGAGGTGAGCAATATCAAGCTAAGAAACCTCCATATCCCAACACACAGTTCTCTGGTGATTCCCTTCACTCAGAGAGACCTATAAAGTATGTCAATGAATTAATAAATAATAAACCCTGAATTGAAAGCCAAAAGCTAAGGCCTGAGGCAACTCAGTTGGGTTGTTATTTTTTGAGAATGTTTAAGATATTACATATTCTTAGGATGAGCATTTGGACTGAAGGTTAAAGAAAATAAATCAACCAACCAACAAAAACCCAAACAAGCACACACAGACCCCCACACCAAAATAAAAAACAAAACTACACATCTCACCAGTCAGCTGTGCTTTGCCTCAAGCTACTCTGAAACCTGAATTTTGTAGGAGTTTCTAGTGAAATGTATTAAAGTGTTCAACTTAATGCCCTTTCTCTTTAAGGTAATAATTCACTTCAGTTTTACATCAAATGTACACCTGTTAAAAACCCAGAAGGACATGGGTATCATTTTCTTCATCACATATTTAATATATCATGAGAAATAAAAGGAGTCAAGGCATCACTCTCCTATCATAGTTTCCTTCCTGCCTTAGTTGCCAATTGAGTGGGTACTTTCTCTGGGAGGATTCTCTGAAACATTGAATTTCTTGTTAAAACTCTTGCCAGTTGCTGCCAGGTCCTGTAACCAACCCTGGTCACTAATCAGATCTCACCCTTATCTCACAGCTGCAATTTTCAAAGCCACTTCTTTTTTACCTCCTCAGGTTTTATTACTAGCCAATATAATTCTCATTTCCTATAATTCCTTCCTAATTGCTCATCAGAAAAGACAATGGATCTAGACATCCTCAGTAGCTTTTCCTACAGGTAAGAGCCACAAGCCACCTTTAAATGATAAACAGAGCTAATTCTGCATTGAGCAGCTACACACACAAAGAGGTTGTGCAGGTACACTCCTCAGACACAGCTCTACTGATTCCAGGATTTGGGGTTTTTTTATTACAGCAGTGGTGCCTAAGCTCTGCTTTGAACACTATTTTGAGGTGATATTTTTTTGCAAGCAACTGAATTTTTAGACATGGTATACTTTCTCACACTTTAAAAATACACACATATATATATATTTATCCTTAAAAATTCACTCTCACTGGTCTGATTTACAGAAGAGAAAGTTCAAGTTGCAAAGTTTGCCTCAGTGTCCCTTAGAGAGGGCAGCAGCTTCAATTGATCACACCATGAAACAGAGTCCCCAGATATCATGGGGACCCTCTACATCTGTTTCTTTGGTGCATGGAAATGCTGCTCTTGCTTTGGATAAACCTGAGTCACAGACCTGTCACGATACAAAAGTTGATGTCACCTAACAATTCATTCATGTGAATGAACAAAGTGCCACGAAGAAAACACTGCACTACAGGATCACAAAGCTCAGGGAAAAATTCTCCTCCTCTTTGCTTCCCCCTCTGCCCTTCTGTAACTGTAGCACAGGGAGAATGACCCTGCGAGACCGAGACATCCATCCCACCCCAGCCCTGCATCCCCACAAGCTCTCTGAGGCAAAACATACTGGAAAGCAAATATTGTAACCAGCTTGCTACAGTTATTGCACTAATTGTTAGCAGGAACATTAATCTGCCACCCAAGACATGTCTGCCTCAGGAAAGTTTAGAAAACTCTTGATAAAATATACATAAACAACTATGAAAATACAGTAGAAAACTGTCAAAATAACTTGGATTACACTAAAGAAGCATATCTGCTTACTCTCCAGCAGGAAAATAATTTATGGTAATAAGTTTTGGAAAGTAATACAGCCATGTTGCTAAAAATGCTGCTGCATTTATTAGAAAATGGCTAATTTTTACTCATTTGTGACATGGTTTCGTAGACTGGTAACAGCTGCAGCTTCAGCCAGCTGCATCCTGGTGCTAAATGCACACCTCTAAGCAGTCAAAGTATAGATTGCTTTACTTTACAGCACTAAGTACCAGCATCTTTCCAAGAAATACCCTGAAGGTCATTGGCAATTAAAGCTCCCCAGGGTCTCTTTCACTCGGGGAACGGTGACAAGCAGACACCAGGTCTCTAGAAGTCAGCCACCATAGAGTAACATAGCAAGTAGTAACTGAGCTTCATGAATTAAAGAGGATGTTGAAAGGGCTTCCTACCTGGTACAAGTTGCTACTCCCCCTCACAGCCTGGAACCCTAGATGCTGGCTCTTCTTAATTGCTGAGGTAAACACGAATTTCTCTAGTAAAAAGTGGGGAAAAAAAAAAGAAAGGAAAAAAAGGAAAAAAGAAAGAAAGGTTCTATTGGCTTCTGCCTCCTCCTTAAAAAGGTTACTTCAAATGCCTCTCTCCCTCCCTATTTATTTTCTCTCCCTCCCAGAAGAGCAGTTTAGAGGGAGAGTCAGGGAGTGTTTATGCTGCTCTGAGGATGCACGCTTGTGTGCTAACTGCCTGCTCCCTGCAGTATAGCCGGCATGATGTGCTGTGCATACTAAAGCAGCTTGCATTAGGCAAGGCTTAGCAGAGCCAGCTTCCCAGTCTCCACCTTCTCCACCACAGAGCGAGCTTGCAGCCTTGAGAAAAGTGGGGCTGTCATGACAAGACGATAGGGCTCTGCTTAGAGGATAAATGCATTTTGTTGGAAGATGGTACTCCAGGATAAGGTTGTATTTAGAGATCACCTCACCTGGGAGAGAGGAGCAGCAGCTCAAAGTGAAAACACAGAAATGTGCAAAAATTCCCCCTTGTTTGCTGTGTGACAGGTGATACTAAAAGCAAAAACTAATGAGACGTCTCCAGTTAGGAAACATTTATCTGCTGCCATCTACCAAACAAGCAAAGGCCTAAATAAATAAATAAAGCCCCCAAGAACACGGAGGCTTAAATGTCCACAGGCTCAAAGCTAAACTGGGATGTTTATTCACTATGGTCACGACACAATAACGGCTACATTACGAACAAGAATTAGCCCTAAAGTACCACATTTATCATCAATCTGAATAAATAGTAGAGAAGGGCTGAAGCTGTAAAGCCCTGACTGAGATTGTGAACACTCCACAGCTCAGCAGCACCTGAATCTTGAGGGTTTGGTGCTGGCCTATCTGTCTGCATTAGCTCCTGGTGCAGGCACTGACAGAACACACAACAGAAGAGAGACTAGACACGATTAGGGGAGAAATCCCATTGCTTGCCCAGGTGTAAGAGCACACCAGTGAGTGCCAGGACGTGAGCAGCTTACACCAGCTTGTTCTTTGCAAACTCAGTGATTCAGTGCTTAGTTACAATGCAAAATTGCTCATTTCTTGACTACAGAGGAGGAGCTCAAGACAGATCAAAGCTTTGGGCTCAATTTTTCCTGTATATGTAGCGTGGGAGCTGAATGCTTACATGGGTTGGCAGTGCTGATTATTTACGTACATTAACTTTATTATTCAGCATGTTGAGAACATGCTTCTTTCCTGCATTTTGGTTTTATTTTCTTGGGTTTGCTTTTCTCCTGCAGGCTAACAGCAAGGTTCAGTCAACACCCCTCTTTCCACAGGTGGGTGTTGCTGCTGCCCACTTCTCAGAAGCTTTCCAGTAAGTATAAACCCTGTTAATAATGAGAATATATGTAAGAACATTGAACATCCTGTAGGAATCAGTATCAAAACCACCATACAGAATAATGGCTAATGTTCCTTTAAACAACATATAGATAGGTATATGTCTAATATATCTATACAGTCTGGTGGGGTTTTTTAATGCAAGCAATGACTACATGGTCAAAAGTCTGGTTTTCTGCCCTGGTAGATATGGGCTAATATGTTCATTCCATGGGAAAAGATACATCTTTTTTTGATACATCAAAACCTGTACTGCCTATCAGTTGATAATTTCTCCCACTACAGTAAATTCTCATCTGTTTAAACAAGAAAAATATGGCCTCTGTGGTAGGACATCACAGACATTCTGAAATTCATCTTCAATTCCTGACTTCTCTGAAGGAAACTATTGAATTTATCCTCCCCTGTGGTCCTTCAGTTGGGAAATATGGCCAAATACTTGGCCCAGGGGACTTGTGAGAACAGAAGAATACCTTCATCCAGGATCCCGAGATGTTTAGTTACAACAGTGGTGAAAACAATATGGAAAAGCAGCAAGACAGAAAGGATTCCTGTCCATTCATAGGACACTATAAAAAGAAAACAACAGAATCTCTCACAGCAAGAACAAGCTTATACTAGGACAGAAGGAAAACAATTTGCATACCACATGGCTCAGCACAAAGATACAGCCTTCCCTGTGCTTTAAATCAGTGCATGCAACTGAGATTTCAGCTTGCTAAATTGAAACTCGGAAGTACAGACCAGCTCTGTTTACTAGCTGCTGGGAGAGAGGTGAGTGTGTTCCTCTGACACACCAACCAGGTCCACAGAAAGCTGGACTGGTTTGCATCAAAGCTCAACTATCCAGGCTCTTGCTCCCATTTGGCTGATGCTAAAGCACTTCTAAGAGCATAGAGATGGAAGGAGCATCAAAAGCCACCAGGGACACTTCACTACCTTGCTGCTACCCCAGGCCTGACAGCCCTGATGCTCAGGAACCTCACCTGAACTCTCAGCATATTGAGTAGTTATATACTCACACATTCTTTAGCTCTTAATCAACTTTCTATCAACTAATTTTTTTCCCTCCATGCTATTTACCTCCCCATTATATTTATGAAAGGTTCTCAGCTTTGGATGAGTGATTTAAGGGAGCCTACCTTCATTTTTACCTTAGAGGAAGCATCTGAAATCCTCACTGTGGTCACCCCTTCTCTTCTCCAAACTGGTATTAGGTGATTCGTTTGATGTTTTTATATAGACCATGAGTGACCAGGACTGTGCATGGTGTTCCAGCAGAAAAATACTTAGTGCAATTAAAAAAACCAGCATAATTTCCTTTCTATTGGAGATAATTTGCAGTGGTTTCAAAGATTGCATTTGCCTTCTTATGGCTCTGTCACTCAGGGAACCATAATCACCTTATTATCAACTTGTACACCTAAAGCCTTCCCACCAGACAAGTTCTCACCTCATACAAGTCAGTGTTAGGCTTTCTCATATTCATGCCAGTAAGTTTTATTTACTTATATTCTCACAGTTCTTACAGATCCGTCGTTTGTGTCTGATATTCTAACACTCTTTGCATGGCCAATGCCTCAGACTCCATCTGCACAACTTCTATACAAGGATCATTCTTGAAAAAAAAAAAAAAAATCATTTTTAATTGGTCCCAAGACTGATTCTTGATGCATTCCACTAGTAAATTTCTTCCAGTCTAACACATATATTATGCAAATGTTCTTCCAGCCTGGAAAAAGCATTTGAACACAGTTTAGATTCAGAAATGCCTATTGCAGAATACCTGTGCTCAATAGGCTGCACCACAGTGTCGTACAACGACTAACTTTATACCTGGCATCCACATAATGAACTCCCCTTTCATTTGGATGCCTTGACTGAAAAACCTCAGATTTCTTGAAAATGTCTTGTTAAAGCAAAAACAAGAACAAAAAACCCAAACCAACACACACACAAATTAGTGCACTACCTGAGGCTAGACCACAGGCCTGGATTAGAATTCTGCACAAAAATCTGAAGGATTTAAAGTATTCATGCATCAGAAATTCTGCACAAACGTGTACACAGATAGGTGCACAAGGATAAGTCTGTATTAGTCACAATAGCAGGTGCTGAAGACTTACAGTTTTAAAAAAGATTACAAAAGAAAAAAGTATTACTGGAGTGTTTCTTCTTTTGCTATGTGTAGCTTTGACATCTATTAAAAGATATTTTTAGCACACTATCAATTATAAAGCTTAAGATCTCTATTCCAAATATAGTCCAAACTGATTAAAATATTGCCAGCATGGATATTAGTAATATACAAAGTCAAACTGGAGAGATTAACTGCAACAGCTGACCATTCATTGATGCACTTCAGGTAAAGACCAGGCATGTCACTTTGAAGATACCCATTAAGATATTTATCAAATGTATACATATCTGTGTATATTTGTGTATATTTTTTTTTAACTGCCATGAGCTTTTCAGTGGAGCACTCCACCATCCACAGTCAGCTGTAGAAGGCTTGAAAAATAATGTGGTTTATATACAGTTGTTGCTAGTAGTTACTCAAAAGGCTAGCAACAGAAAAAAGGAAAGTGCCTGTAGCCAATTTTAATACAACCTGTTATTCTTCTATCCCGTGACAGACAGGAGTTCTGAGTGAAACAGAAGTCACATTTGGCTGGCTAAAAAATCTTTACAGACAACTCTGCCAACAGACATTACACATTAACATTGACAATGTCTGATGTTCATTGTGCAAACATTCTCCTTGTGTTTCAAGTCGCGGCCAAAAGATATTTTATGGCTTACATAAGGTTTAGTGGCAAGAGCAGAGGCATATTTTTATGGACAGTAGAGTAACAGTCCTGTTCCTGAAAAGGCTATTGGGAAACAGCCAGCAGTGACAACCTATTGAGAAGTACAGATATGGAAATAAAGTATAAAATATACCCGTCACTCTCTCACTTCCCAGCCTGGACACAAAGCCCCATGCACCACACCATTTTCTAAGAATTAATGATGTTTTCCAGCAGAACTTTATCTTGCATTTTCAAAGTTGACTAACAGATTAATGACCTAATCAATTCTCATTGCAATAAAGTAGAGGTGGACTTTTTTGGGGGAAGGAGGGAGAGGGGAGGGAAGGAGTAATTCTAAAAAATCTTCATTTCTTTGAAACACAAAGGTCAGCTGCTCCCAGACTATCAAAAGCTGAAAGCTATACAGCTCTATAGGTCAACAGAAGCACAAAGATTTTTCAAAAGGTATTTTCCATCTTTGGACAAAAAACAAGCAAGAAAAAGCACATATTCAAAAAGAAAATAATCCCAAACCAAATTCATAAATGTTTAAATCAAAAGGTTAATTATAAAACAAAAGGCTGATGTATTATTCATAACAATGTTATTGTTACTATCCTGCACAGCTAGATTTTAATCACTGCCTACCCAAATGCACCTTTCAAATATCATGTTTCCTTCCACACTGCTGTTGGCAGGTGTCACAGGGAAAAAAGGTTTTGTGCCTCCTGGTGTATAACTTTCAAAGGTCTTGCTGCAGGACGGGAATGTCACCATTCCATGGTGACAAACTTTATTGACAGTAATTTAAATGCATGATAACCAGAAAATCTTGACACACCATTATAAACTGGAACCTGGAAGCAGGGTGAGGCCACGGAGCTGCTCTCACTCCTCACTTGTTCAGAGGGATGAGATCTTTGTAACAAGGACACAACATCCTGGCCCACCAAGATAAGTTTGAGACTATTTAAAGCCAGAAACATCTCTTGACAGAGCTCTCTCCAAAGAGGAGTCAGAAAGCCTTCAGAGATATGCTAGAGAAGTCTGCTTAGCAACTGGCACATGACCAACCCAAAGATTAAAGTGACTGCTGTCCATAAATTGAAGAAAAAAAAAAAAAAGAAAAAGAGATGGGGAGACTGCTGCTTTTTGTCTCTCATACCAAGTTTCTTTTGCAATATGATCTTTCTGCATCTTCATTAGATACTGTCTATATTTGAAAAGAATGTTCCTGTTCATTAACTGACAGATCTTAAGTGTAAAAAGGCTGAAGGCAAAAATAAAAAGCTCCATTTGATTAGCTGTGATTTTTCATTCTATATCAAGAACATCATTAAAATGAATTTCTTATTCACTGTAACCAATAGATTTCAGTCCAACTATTAGAATTAGTCTTCTCAGACTCTGTTCTAGGACAATGATCCAGTCTCCTCCTCCTGGTATCTATTTCCCCAGGGATGTAGAAGAGCAGGGTGCCCAACTCCCATAACCTTTGGACACGAGCCATTGGGAGAGAAGTAGAAAACTTTGCACCAACTACTAGCTTCTCTGATCAATAAGTTATTTTAACAGAGCTGGTTAGCATTTCAGTATTCAAATTAGAAACAATCATGCTGTGGATTAGAATAGGAGAGAAGTTCTGCAAACTATTTAGGAGAACAGTGAGAAAGATCTAAAACATCGGGACAAGATTGCACTTTTTTTCTTCCCAGGAAAGCTAATCTATATTTAATAACAGAGCACCAGGAGAGGGGCACTCATAACAGGATGAGAAATGCTATGGTGTTTCTCTTGTTAAGCAGTGAAATACAGCTATTAAATCGTTAAAACCTCTGTAGTACTTAAATATGACAGAAGAAAATTGGTCCCAATGAGATGATAGGATCTTATTTCAGTCTTTTAGAATGGTGAATGTGGACAGCAAGATTGGGAACTGCAGCATTTTTCAGTGAAATTTCAGGGCATAACCACAATTGTAGTGAATCAATTTTGACTTCCCTGAGAGATTTATGCAGAGATGTATAATACAGCACATTAATCCCCTTATGTGTCTCCCAGAGGGAAAACACACTGCTTATTAAACACCAAAGAAAAAAAAAGAAAAAAGAAAAAGATGAGTATTCAGACACATATTTGTTCTCCAAAACAGAAATGAACACTTTGGATAACAGCAGTATTTTTACTGAAATAAAAATAACAGCATGGCCATATCTGTAATGGGACAACTATGCATATCATCAGAGGAAGGGACTGCAGAGTTTGCCATTCTGCATCTGCCTCTGTGGGGCTCTGGGCACGCAGGCACAGATGTGGCCACAACACCAGAAATGTTGCTTTGGAGACTCGCTCTCTGAGCCATGAACAGTTGGGCAAAATTTGCAGCAGATCTCAAACTGTTCAGTGCTGCTCTGGGACCAACGAGGTCCAATCAGCCCCACGATTCCCAAGACACAGGGGATGGAGAAGAATCATGTTTGCAGCCAATTCAGAAGCAGAGTTTGCTGGGTTGGTAGGATTCAATTATTTATTTTCATACCAGTTTGCAAGCCACATATATCTTTCCCAATATTAAAAAAGAAAACCAAACACCAAAGGCTCCACAAAACCCCTGAAGTGTTTTATTGCCCTCTGTCTAAATCCGTGCTGAGAGAGTATGTGTAAGTTAGGAAGCAGGAGGACAGCGTGCCAGCTTTCCTCTTGTGCATCTGCTCAGCACAAGTGCAGCCAAGAAATATTAGCAGACTTTTTTGAAGACAGTAACAGCAGCAGTGAAGTACCAGAACCATCACAAAATGGCCACAAAGCTGACTTCTCTCAGCTGATTAATAGGCAGTGGGTCTAAACCAGCAATTTTAATTACCTGCAGACTGTTTACACAAAAACACTCTTCAGTCTTATCACTTCCACATTTTTGTCAGAAAAATAATAAAACAAAATAGATGTTTATAGAAGCACTTGCATTTCCTTTCACTTGACCAGAATCTTACCATTTTACACTCAATTTGGATTTCTTGTCCTCAGCTTTAAAAAAAAAACAAACATGTCAAACAATACTATTTCCACTCTGATTTTATAGACTCTGACAGCCTTCAGCAGCTTACTGGCTGCTAATTCCTTTAATAACCTTATTCATCAGTATCATGTGTTATAGTTTACGACTTCCTTTTCAAATCAAGTTGTATCAGCCCAGAGGAGACAAAGCATCTCCTGCAGCACAGTGCAAACAGCTCAGCTGGAGGAAGCTGCTCTCTAAACGAGAGGCATTATTGCTGCTCCAGCAATTGTACCAGCAGTGGCTCTACAGAGCTTTGCCAAAACATCAGGCTCCTTTTTATTTTAATTAACTTCTCTCTTTTTTTTTAATAAAAAAAATGAGATGTTATTTTGAATCTGACACTCTGGGACTATCTCTGAAATACTTAATTTTTATTTAAATTCAAAGGTGGATTTTTGCATCTTTAACATACACCATCTCCTACAAAATCATTTTCTCAAAGGTATTTTTTTCTAATGGGTGCTAGGCTGACAACTCCAGGTTAGAAGATGGTGACTTAAAAGTTCAGCTTTCCTTTAGGAACGTTCTCTTTAGGTGCCCCATAGCCAAAATGCATCCTGAAAGCTCCACAGTGGAACTGGTTCAAGACTGAACATCCAGTATATCACAGACCCCATTGGCAGAGCAAAACCAGGCACCAAACTGATAGCAAGAGCTCAGCTGACTGGTGTGATAGTGCAGTTCAAACTCACATGGAATTGTGCTAAAAATTCTGGGTAAAACCAGAGGATAAAATTGTGATACAGCTCAGAAAGCTCCTCAGTTACCAGCTAGCAGACATTAAATGAATGCTCTCACCATTTCTTCCATTCCAATGATTTAAGAAGGGCAGAAAAAAAGTATATATATATATATAAAATATAAATATAAGGCTTGGAAAAGGACAGACAGAAAGACCCAACCCCATGTTTTACTCAGACTTGGGCTGTGTCAGCAATTGCAAGCAATTTCTAACCACTTCTCTCGATGTTACACTGTAGTTTAGTGTTGGAGGCAACAGAGCCTGTTTTTATTCTGTGTACTTATTTCACATTCCTCCCCATGTAATATTAGGGTGTCCTTGTGAGAAAATCCCGACTCGGTGACATTTGCAAAGATAAGAATTTATAACTCATACTGGAGAGCTCACTCTAAAATACCCCTGTACCTTCTCTACAGGCAGTAATGTCAAAGGAGGTCATAAAACATTAATAGCAGAAAGTGAAATGAAATCATACTTAAGCCTTAATTCAATATCCCTGCTACCCCAAGGTTTTTATTCTCATACAACTAACTTTATATTTTCGCTCTATCTTTTCACTTTGATTGCTATTTTGAACAAACAAAAAAATGCAGATATAAGATCCAAGTAATGCTAAACTTTTCAGAGAAACTTTACAAAATATAATAAAAAATGCTAAAATTTCAAAGTCAATAGCTGCTGCTCACTCTAAACAAGGGGTGCTTGCAGCTTCCCCCAGTCAGAGGATGCAAACAGATATTTAGGGATTTAGCCAGTTCTTTCTCCTCTAGAAATATAGGAGCTCAGACAGAAGATATTGTCTCCATATATTTAGGAATTAGTGGAATGGAGAAGTTTGTCTAAGCACATTGGATTTTATGTTGTATCTTTTGCACTGTGTTTTCTCTCGTGGCCTCCCTACCCACAGCCCTCGGTATTGTCACTGAATTAATACTGGGAGAAATCTCTATTTGACTTTATTGAAGAAAAATAAATTTTAATCAATATAATCCAAATCAGCTCCTCTGCTCCTTGTTTTCATTTCAGAACAAAATGAAAACAAATTCTCATGAGTAAAGAATTATTATCTGTAGAGGAAAGAATTATCATCATATGAGATAATTCAACAGGAGGGAGACAGACAGTAGCAGACACCAAGTACTCTTTTAGAAACTCAGCCTAACTAAAAGTAATTTAATTTAAATTATTTTTTTTTCATGAGCACAGCTTTGTTTACTCAGTTTTCAACAGAATTAGGATTATACATGGCCCAATAGATGGATAAAATCTATGAACAGATGACAAGAAGCAAATCACATGAACGACTGACAGTGGGGAGGTAACAGCAAAATAGCAAATCTGTTTGACCAGCAAGATGATTCAACTTGTTTTCTCCCCCACAGATCTCAGTGTTATTCACAGGAAAGCCTGGACAGGGGCCCCAGCAGGACCTGGTACCTGTCACCACAGGCTGGTGTCACTCAGACGTTTTCAGGCCAGCACTGCCAATGTGAACACTGTGCAGGCTGAATGGGCAGCTTGCAGCAATTCCCAGATGAGACATCCCACACCTCAGATGTGCTCTCCCAATACAGCACATTCAGTTCAGCTGAACCCCATGTCTCCATTTTGGCACACTATGGCCAGCCTCTGAGGGAGGAGAGCAGAGACCCAGAACTGTGGTCCTTTGTGCATGAAAACAAATAATTTAGCACACCCTTCTTTATCACACCTGAACACACACACAGCATGGGAATAAGGAATCCTTTCTAATAGTCTTTCTGCTCCCTGAGCAGATACAGGGCAACTATGTTTAGAGCAAAAGAGTACATGCACAGACCTGAAGCCAAGACCTCTGGGCACAGGTCTCCAGCAGTAATGGGCTCAGCCTGTGGCCCTAAGCAGTAGCAGGGCCTCCAAGTACAAGGTTTCACCTCTCTGCTTCATTTCTGAGTCCAAGCACCACCTGACCCATTGCACTCCAGTCCACAGAGTTCCTGGGCTTTTCTTAACCAATGACACCTTTAACGAGCCTATTGTTTTTCCGAGGTCAAGGTGGCAGGACAGCACTGGAATAAATACCTAGACACTTCTTTCCAGAGGAGCTATTCAAAACTGTTTCTTGTTGCATTCAGTACACTTGTGATCTCAGCCAAAATGTCTGATTAATTTTAATGCTTATACATAGCTTCAACAGTCACCATTCCAAGAGAATTAGCAGATAGTAAATACCCATTTAGAAAAACTCTGCAAAGCTTTATTCAAACAGAATGCTGAATTGAGTCGGTTTGGGTGGGTTTTTGTTTAGTTTCTATAACCATCTAGCAAATGAAGACATTTGCAGAAAGTACTAAAACAGTAAACACAGATAATTTGATTAAAAAACCTCCACCAACAACCCAACCCAACTGCATAGAATGGAAGATAAAGTCTGTATTCAGTCATAACATTAAGATATACAACCTGGTTAACCCCTCCCTCAAAACTGAGAGAGGTGGGTTATCAAAACAAACCCCAGAGATAAAAAGGAAAAAACCAGACAGATGAGGTAGCCCAGCAGAAGACAGAGGATCATAACACTCCAGCTCTTTTACTCCCTAACACGAACGACAGCATCAGCCATTCTGTGACCCCTTTCATCCTCTCCTCTGCCTCTGGCTACCACAGTGTATGTTGTGATTTTCCCACACAGCAATAGCTCAAACCTCAGAATCCCAACCAAGATTCATAAAAACACCCAGAAGGCACCTCTTGGGAGGTAGGAGGAAACAGAACAAGCTACAGAGAAGAAGTGTATTTATCCTTGCTGCATAAAAGCAGGCGAGTGGTGGCTGCCAATGAAAAGAACCCTAAATGGCTTCTAAGTCATGATTCTAAACATTGAATTTAAACTTGCTGTTTCTGTTCCTAATTCTTTCAGTGAAATGATTCTTTTTTTATTGATAGCCTGCAAATTCTGTCTGCATGTCCTCAAATAGCCACATCATTGCTAGACCATCACAATAATGCTAAGGGTAGGTTCTGGGGAGCATGTCTCATAAGGAGCTGCTAGGGAACTGAGATTGTTTAGGCTGAAGAAGAAAAGGCAGAGGGGAGACTTTACTGCTCTCTACAACTAGCTGAAAGGAGGTTGTAGTGAGGTGGGTGTTGGTCTCTGAAGTAACTAGCAATAGGATAAGAGGTAATGAGCTTAGAGTTGTGCAGGGGAGGTTTATATTGGACATTAGGAAACATTTGTGTACTGAGAGTGGTGATGCCTTGGCACAGGCTTCCCAAGGAGGAGGTGGAGTCACCATCCCTGGAGGGGTTCAAAAAACACATAGATGTGGCACTTCAGGACATGGTTTAGTGGTCATGATAATGTTATGTAGAAGGCTGGACTTTATGATCTTGGAGGTCTTTTCCAACCTTAATGATTCTGGATGATTGTGAAATGAGGGTCCATGAGTTACTGCAAAAATCAACTGCTCTGTGTCCTCAGCACAGGAGGCCACACTACACACCTCACAGGCAACAGATTACACTACCACATTTTTCTGTCACAACATAGTGGGGGCTTTTCTCACCTGGCTCTCTGAAATATGTGAAATTCATGCGTAGGGAGAGAATTTACAGAAGGCACACACTGATTTTGAAGTCTCCCTGATGTTTATGCAAGCTGCATAGAAAAATGCTGCATAACTCTAAGCAGAGAGGCAGTCCCAAAGTGAACCTAAAACAATTTCTGCAAAGAAATTGTGCATAAAAGACTAAGCAACAGCATATTGTACAAATGAGTATCTACCATTAAAGAAAATTAGGAAGCCAGGTGTCCTTAGCAAGTAGTCTTAGAATTTTGTCCTTTCTTGCTAGATGTGTGGCAATTACTGAGACACCAGCACATCTTCCTTTTTCCATATCAACTCTCACACAAAAGAAATAAAATCTCTATGTTATTATGCAGCAAACACATTCTAAAGTATATTCCATTTGGATTCACTTTGAACTAGATGTTCTTCAGCCCTAACTAAAACATTCCCATCAGACTTTCAAAGTTATATCAATACAACAAAATTGGACGAAAACATTAGCCTATTTAAATAATAGAATTTCATTAGATTTGTTCATGTAAAGTGCTTATCTCCTTCCACGTTTGACAACAGCTGTGCAGAAAATGTCTGAGTTTGTTCAAGAGAGGCTGGGAATGCTTTATGGGAGCTGCATCCTTCCTTCTTGAATATACACTGCATAAACTTATTTATTTGCACTTGAATAATGTGCAGAGCTACAGCCATAGGATCAGAATTGGGCTGTCCCTGCTGGCAAATAAACCAGCAACAGCAACAAGAAGAAGATAGCTGCTTTCCTCAGGAGAGGTTATGCACATGGAGACAAAAAACAAACAAAGGGAGCACCAAAACCTCCGAGATCACACTTCTTGGCAGAGGAGGGAATACTGGTACTAAATCACCTACTGCCTCCTTGTCAAGTTTTTGCAGCTTTCAAGGGGAGATCTCAAAGGGGGCTCCGAAGCAGGATGCTCACAGATGTTTACAAAAAGCTCCTCTAATGCAGCAGGGAAAAAAAACCATGGCAGGCTTGTTTGGAAGCACACACAGTCAAATAGAAGACTACAGAATAAATGTCTCTTTGTATGCCCCAGTTGGAGTTTGCTGGTAACCAAGAGCAATAACTGTTCCTAGAATTCTTATGTGGCAGAATGAAACTTAACTGATAATTGCCAGAATTGCAGTGGTTTTTATCATATGTGTCCTGTTTCTGCAGAGGGGCAGAGAGACATGAAGCAAAGAGGAATAAGATGTACCAAGTGACTGTGTGATGAGCTGCTCTAGTCATTCTGGGTAGTGCAAGTAGTATGTTCCTGCCAGTTTCCCCTGACCCAGATTTGGATGGCAAAATGCATTAGCAAAACATAAGATTATCCATCAGCTATTACAATCTAAGAATCATAAGAGCTGGATTTGTGTGTGTGTGTGCCAGGAGGGAGGCAGAACATGCCTGGTGAGAGTAATCAATATTAAGAGTTGTGCTCCTTCTGAGATTCATCCCTTTGATACCACCTAAGTGGCTCAAAGGGGCCTTAACCCAGCCACCATTTGCCAGCAAAGAAAGCCCTAAGAAAGAAAACCACTGTAGCATTTGTACTGGGCCACCACAAGCCATGGCAGCCTCCAGGGAGAACTCTCTCCAGCCTCACCTCTGTTCAGCCAGGCCTTCAAGAGCTCCCTCTGAACTTTTACAGAGGACATAGACAGAAAACCTTCATGCCCTGAAGTCCTGGCACATCCTGGAAAGCCAGAACTGCCTGCCAAGGAGGGACAAGGCTGAGTCACAGCTGCACTGGTGCCACCAACACTGGAGCCTGAGAATAAATTCAGATGTTTCAGTGTCTGGAACCATGTGCCTACAGGATTTCACGAGCTCTCCTCCCCCTGCCTTTTGGTTTCCTGGGATTTCTAGCAGTTTAAGACCATGCAAAGCAGTGCCCTTGAGATGAAGAAAAAGATCCTGCTACAAATCTGTGTAACCTTTCTAAGGAGGAAAACAAGCAAATGGGGAATGCCTTTGCCACTCAACAGTGGTCTCCTCTCAGTGGCTTAGCTCAGGCCATGGTCACTGTGGCCAAAGTCTCTTCCCATCTGCATGGAGTAACTGCCCAGAAATTCCCTGGTTTCTCTCAGTCCTTAACTGATGTCAGCACAAATGCTGCACATCTGCACACCCACAGGAGTCACACTGATGGCCCAGGGCAGCTTGTGCATTCAAACCACATTCCTGCAATAATGCAGCAGCAATTTACAGGCAGCTATGAATAATGTGGCTAGCAGATTTCAGCGTAATAACTCGGGCTTCCAACTTCATGTTACATGCCTGAGAGGTAGTTAAGTGGCAATAGCACCTTTTTCCCTTCAGTTCCAGGCTTGTACCTTAACAGAAGATCAATCTCCTTTGATGGAAGGTGAGGGGGAAGTATTAAAAAAAATAAAATTATCAGATAAGAGACCTCAGTAAAGTAAGAGCCCCAAATTAGCAGGACATTTATAGCTAGAAGACTCTAGAATAAGCTAAAATTCTGGAGTAATAAATAAACCAGTCCATGTGTCATTCTTTAATGTATTTAAAAGTCATTTAGAACTGCCTTTATACAACATCCCAATTTTCACCTCACGTGAAGCTAATGCTGCTGACCTACAGCCAGGATTCGTCCTGTCAGCTCTTGCTAGACTGTGTTCTTTGTGTGCATTGCTTCCCCAAACTGCAAATACCTCTTTGCACTTAAGAAATGGCTCCTGGCACTTGTCCAGCTAATTTCTATGCCTATGCTCCATCAAAGCTCAATTACCCTGAAAACTTCAATAAATATTACCAGGATCTCTGCCACAGTTCTTAGAGGACATGCAGGAAGATTGTTTTTTAAGTAGTATTATTGCAATGAGAAAAAGTAGCCACAAAGTTACTATTTTCCAGGAAGGGAGCAAGCAAAGAAAGGGTCCAGGGTAGGAAAATACACTTAAAATTCCACTTTTAACGTATCTTATGACAGTCATTGTTTTTTATACATAGTCTCTGTACTGATTTCTGAAGGTATTTGACTTTCTTGGGTTGTTCACCAGCCACATTCTAGGTACTTTATGTTTCTACAAATCATTTTCTGTCCTATGAATGTTTAAGCAGAAAAAGGCTGAATACGACACTAGCACAGTTTATTAAAATAAAAAATAAAACACAACAAGAGGAAAGCAGAGTAAGTCCAGAAGAATAAAATGGAATCCAGTGACCTACTGAAATGCACAAAACAAAGGTAGTTTTGCAGGGGAACATGAAATATTCAGTGATGGTTTGTTTGCACTAACACTGAAGGTATGGAAATGGATGGGTTTTTTTGCAAGCACGTCTGACCAAGCCACAACAATTTTGGAGGCAGCCCAATGAACCTTCTACCACTCACATTCTGAGTGCAGAGAGATGATGAAGGGCAGTTCTGAAGCACACGACAGGGCAGCCTACCCCAAATGAACAGCCACAGCATGCAGGAGACACACAGCAAATACAGGAAAAATCGAATTCAAGGGACCCTCCTGCTGAAATCCCTAGTGAATTCTTCCCAAAGCTCAGTCACACAAACAAATATACACAGGGGTTGTAAAATTTAGGGATGAACATGGGTTTTTTTTCCTCTGGTTCTGTTACAGTGAAACTAAAAGGAGCTGCTGCTGTGAGGGAGCAGAACAGAGCCTCTCTGCAGGAATGGCTGGAGCTCCACAGGAAGCACTTAGTGCTGCTGAGGCTTCAGGAATGAGAACAAATGCCTTGGTCTCTGATTTTAGATACTGATAGAACCAGCTTTTTAATGACCAGACTGATATGAACAGCATCTCTTGTGAATATGCATTAAAACATTTCTTCTTTTCAATTTTTAGCTGCTCAGTTATCACCAAGCTCATTACAGAAAAGCTTGTAAAGCTTCACACTAACTCTACAGAGCCTGTTTTTCTGCATCTTCCACTTGAGCAAAAACTCCATTTCCAAACCCAAATTCCCACGTAAAGAGAGCTACCCTTGTAAAGGTTACTGATGCATCATAAAATCCAACTTATATTCTATATAAAGTTAAGCATCCACTGTACAAGAGCCTGAATCAAACCACCTGCTCAGAGAAGTCTCATTTTAAACGGAGAGAAAATTGACATCCAAACTTAGGCATCAATCCACAAACCAAGAGGATTGTTCAGTGGTGTAAAAAGACTTCCAAAATTGACATCTTTGGAACAAGATAACGTGCCTTGGGCTAACCATTAATTTCAACTGGTAAATACTGTGACTGTGGCAGCTGCAGGAGAACCTCAGGTCCTGGATGAGGGACCTGCCCCTAGGGGCACATTGGATGCTGAAATCTGCCCTCACACACATCTACTTGTTCCCATCCTGCTCATATTTTCCACTTGTACATTTTCATGATTCAGAGACCAAAAGTCAGTCCTCGTTTGGAAAAGCCCCGGTTTGGAAATTTATAAATAATAGATTAATATATGGAGTTTAAATTTTCTGGTCTGAAACATTTTTTCCTCTCCGAGAACAAATGTGGCCATAAATCCCACGGAGGCTAACGCTGCATATTCCAAAGCTGAAGATTTCCACAAATCCAGAGGCCGTGACATCTGCCAGATTAGAGATAAAGAACAGGACATTTTGCAATAATGTGTGTGTTTTAACAGAGCTGGGCTAAAATTCACTGTGCACATTGTGCTGTCCGGGGGGAGGGGTGGGGGTGGGGGTGTTTGGTTGAGGTTTTTTTTAATCAGAAAGAAGCCGACTCTTCTGGACTTAAAATAATACAGATTTAACCTGCTCTTAATATTTGTGCTCCTCTAATTCAAGCAGGTAAAAATCCTAAAATTCTGTCAAACGAGCTATTCCAGCCCTGAGGGCACTAATATGACCCAATGACTCTGAGCAGGACCTGGGTGTTAGTCAGAGGCCAATTTTGGCCCAGCCCAAGGCAGCCCCTGCTACATCTGGGGCTATTGCTGGACCTTGTTGGCAGCACCCTGTTCTGCCACCCACCACTGGAGCCTCATCCTTACTCCTCGTAAGACTGTGCCTAAAAGGACTCACTCTCCCTTCTCCCTGGTGAAAGGCAGCTATTACTGCTGACACACACCACCAAAAACACTGAACACATCAGCCACGTGTTGGGCTTTGAGAGCATGAAAACAAAGATGGAACCACCGAGTGCAATACTCTTCTGTCATGTTTCCCTGAAGTCCTTAAGAGAGCCCCAAGGCTGCTGCCCTGTCTGGCAGGTGCTGTCCCCCCCAGGGAGCAGTGGGACAACCCCAGCACGAGGGGACAGCCAGGCTGGCTCTGCCAGGCCAAGCCACTGGGCTCCTCTCCTCCTGCTCTTGCCAGCTGCCCGAGCAGCTCGGAATGCAAGAGCTCCCATCACACCACCCACAGGCACCAATCTAGTATCAGATGGAACAGCAGGTATGAAAAAGAGAGAAGTCCAAGAGCTTTGGATTTCTGGACACCTCACACTAAAGCCATCAATCGATTTAAAAACCTAATAAAACTCATAAAGGAATCTCATTATCTACAGAGCCTATTCAATTATCAAACACGATGAAGAAAAAATAGACAAAATACAACTGCTGTCCTGTACTTACTGATCCATTTAATGGTGCTGGTTGTACACACTAAATTAATATTTTCCTCCTGAAGGTAGCTGGAATATTTATCAGGATACCAAGGGGTGGAATAATTGTTTAAAATAAGTAGTAAAAGCCTTGCCAACATGGAGTTTGGGATAATAAATAAAACCTTCTTAAGTGTGCACATGTATCCACACATTTAGTATGTGTATGTATAAGCATATACATATGTAAATATATATTTTATGCACATGTGTAAAGATATATCATTTTTGTATATTCTTGTGGTTTATCAAATATATGAAGAAGTTTATTTGTGGTTAGGAAAAGCCAGGTAATGTCAAACTTTTCAAACCAAGGTCATTACTAATGTTCATTTTCTGCAGTCCCAGAGGGGCAAAATACCAGGTTTCATCAGTGTTTTCAATAAATTGTTAATTAAAATTTGCAGCTCTGGAAAGTTCTTTTCTGACTGAAAACACAGGATTGGCCAACTCTATTCTCAGAGGCTTTTGGACTGTATCATTGCCAGATCCTGCCTCTTCCTTAAAAACAATTTTCAGGAGTGCTGAGCTACCACAGCTTCCATTAACTGCAACTGGAGCTGTGATTTCTCAGCACCATAAAAAAAATAAGAATAAATCTGAGTGTTTTGGATAGCCTTTGACAAAGATTTAAATGGTTCCAGATCATTACACTTACATGAAGAAAGCTTTAAAAGAAAGTTGATGCAAAGGCAAATGTAACCCCTAGCAGTTTCAATTATCTTCTTTAGTCTTTTTTATTGTTTGGATGTTCCCTGTTCTTTAACCACACAGCAGAGTCACATTAACTTAAAATATCAAAGTATCACTTTCATGGGAATAAAAAAAATATATTTAAAATACCAAACTGTATGAAGTGTAATACACCTTAGGTCATTCAGAAGTTTTCATGTTTAGAAAGTACTAACAAGAAAACAAGATTTTCCATTATTCTCAATACAGGGTTTTACTTTAAATAGAAATAATCTTCTCTACCTCAAAACTCATGTACTAGAATTATCTATTATAACTCAGAGGGTAAGTTCATTTAGCTCACTGTGAGGCACTATGATGTCACTCAGAAGTCAAAGGCATTTAGAAGCCAGGGAAATGTCTGAAGATATTTTGCTAAAAAGCAACTCCTATACAGAGGGGGAAATTAGCTGAGGAAGAATTAAATATGCAGTAATCATTAGTAAACTAGCACACGGGTAACACCAGGGGAATTAGAAGACAGGAGGAGATAGATTTATCACCTGCAAAGGCCACAAAGTGTGAAAGATGAAACTTATGAGCTGCAATCAGCCTCTCACAGAACTTTGAGTGGCTAAGGCAGAAAAAGAGCTTGCTACCAAAACTCTGCCACACAAACTCAATACAATGTGATTGTTTCAGCCCCAGGTAAGGCCAGGTTAAGGAGGTGAAAAGACTGAACCCATGTCTTGCTTTGCATCGTCACTACACACAACCCATGGATCTTTGATGTTTATGGGCATATTTTCATTTCCAGTTCTTTTAAGAGATTTAACTCAAACCTAGCTCATGCCAGTGGTTTTCACAAACACCAAATGTATCTGATTTCATTTTTCATTTTAATTAAGAGGCAATATTTGACAACACAAAGCTTACTAAATACAATACAGTGATCTATCTTGGCCCATAACACTTGTCACCAAAAGCCTATTAACATCGCTATCTGGAAGCCAAATCCTCAGGTTGCTATGAAGGACAATAACCTGGAAATTAAATCACAATCAGATATCCTAAGCAAACGATTCCAGAAAAGAATACATTAATCAAAAATGTATAATTAACCGTAAATGCAATAGAACCAATTACTGAAAATCCTAAGGATACAATTATTTTTAAAAGGCAGTAAAAAGTGAAGGGAAGAGCAAATTGAATTTTGCTAGAGGTTATTCTCTCTGAAAAATATGAAAATTAGTATTTTTCAAATGTGCTGTATCCTATTTCTTCTATAGAGAGTAAAGTACACTGCTTTTGCTCAGGATTTGTGCCAAACACTGCTCACAGCTCAGCCAGTTGGGGATACAGACCTCTCCACCCTGCTCAACTGCTGTTATAATCTGCCATTCCCACGAGTGCCAGAGGCTTCAGCTTCTCATCCCTTGTATTAAAATGCAACAACACAGAGCAGATTACCTATCTGCCATGCCAACAGCACAGCAGATTTCTGGTGGAAATTCTATGGTACTATTCAAAAACAGTCAAGTTGCCCAATATGCCCATTAGGCACCGTATCTAGTTCTGGGACAGTCTCCCTGGTGCATTAAAAGGATGCTGTGTGTATTTGGGGGTTGGGCGGTTAAACAAAACAAGTTGGTTGGCTTTGTGTTGGTTTTTTTATTATTATTTCTTTCATATCATAGTTTGCAATCACTGAGGGCAAATAAAAAAGGCACTATTCATGAAACTATTCATTCTTGTAAGTGATAATCACTTCCCAAAAGCAGAGTACCAGAATTGGTAGTGAGATCAGTGATTTAGGATGTGTGGGTAGATACTGAACAGCCCTGCTGAAAGGTCTCTCCTCAATCAAGTTCTTCCTGTATGGACACAGAGATCACGTAGAAACCAGAAACCAAAGCAATCAATATATAAAGTTGAAGCCTTAGTTCATTCCTGGAGTTGGCATTATAAAATGAATCCTTTTTATTCTTTCCACTTCCAGCATGTTTTAATAGTAATGAATACTAATGCAATATCACTCCTTGATGGGATTTTTTTTTCCTAATGCTACAGAGCACTTTAAAGGGGTTTTTTTTTTCCTCTCCACCAAGTGTAATGGTATTTTAATTATGTAGTTCTAAATGCTCAAGAACTTTAATGAGGAATTTGATAGACTAATTGAATGAGACGCAGCCAAATATAAAAATTTAAATAGATGCTCCACACACTTTACGATTCCTGGCAAAGGTGCCTGGAAAACGTGTTGACCCGTTTACACATCACCCTGGGTATTTCACTGCACTGCTTCACATTCTACATCAACAATCCATCTGATGGCAAAGAAAAAAGGTATTCATTTGCAGTTGCCACGTCCCCATCTTCATCTGAGCATTAATAGTACTGAAGCAACGATGCTGCCTTCTGGGGTGAGAGGTTCCAGGAAGGAACAAGACAGGTATAAAGAGACTTTGTTAACTCCCTTGGACAGCCAAGATTGAACCTTGAGGGGAAAACCTACAAACTTAAATAACACAGAGAGGTCCCTGTGCATCACCCCCAGCCCCACCCCAGACTCTTAATGTGTGCTTGATAGAATACAGCCTTTCAAGAGGTTTGTTTAGTCACCCATCTCGTTTGCAGTAGCTCAATAATGTAATGTTTGTAGAAACTACCATGATTATGAGGGAATAAGGCTTCTGTGAAAAAAACAAAACAAAACAAACCAGGGTTGGAATCCCTGAATACCTTGGGTTGCAATTTTATACCATAAAACCCCCAACTTTTAAAAGCCAGCACAGTGATCAGTATCTGGAGGTAGGGCAATCCTGTTTTTAACTATTTAACAGACAGCAAAAGGACAAGGTCCTTTGTAGTGTTCTTCACATTAGTGGCTTAACACAGTGAGTGCCACAGCAATAATGTGTCCATCTCCCTGGCAATGCCCTACACTCCATAACAATTTAAGATGGAACTTTTGTCCATTGCTTCTTACCAAAAGATCTGCTCTACTCACAAAAGAATGACTGTTAGATGACAGTAAAAACCATCCTTCCCAGCTAATATTCCCTATTATGCATTACAACAAAGCACCTTGTTCATGTTTAATAAGTAATGCACTTCAATATTTAACTGTCTATATATTTGCTAAGTTACCCTTTCATTACCATTCATTTCATGCTTTTAAGTTCATTTTCATTTCAGATTTCTTCCCATGCAGCCCCATTATCTTTTTTTTATATATAAAAAAAAAAAAAAGCACTGTAAAACCTAGGGCAATTTTGCCTCCTGAAACTAACTCAGTGAAGCAGGCTACAGACCACATGATGTGAGCCAAGCTCAGCTGATACAAGATGTCAACATTTCTGGTATTGATGGAGGTGGTGAAGGCTGAGGGACAAGTATCTCCACAGGCTCCAGCACTGGGAAGCCCAACAGTTTCATGTCCAGTGAAACTTCAGCTTCAGCCTTCACCCCATGAGCATGTTCATCTGAATTTCCCACTGTTTCCTGACTTTCTGTTGCTGGACCAGTGGTAACAGTGGTCTGGGGATTGTGGCATTTCCATCAGATTAGCCTGACGTGAGCAACGACCTTCAGCAGTGGTGTGGAGGAAGGCAGGGTCACAGCATGGGAGCAGGGTGGGGAGAGCCTCTTAACATCTCAATAAGACAAAAGCAAAGCATTTCTGTATTTGGCACACAAACATTCCACAGACTGTTGCCCACCACCTCTGAGCTGCTTCCAGACACCAGCCACCCAGCAGGACAGCTGTCCCAAGCACTAGACCAGACTGTCAGTGCTTTCTAGGGCAAACAACCCACAGAACACTGACGAATAGCAGGTTGTCATTAAATCACTAATAAGACTGATTTTTAAATTCCCTGCACCTATGTTGTGTCTGACAGGACACTGCATCTCCCAGAGCAACCAGAGGCAGCTGCTGGAGATTCAGGAGATCCTATAATGGATGATCATGGAATAATTCACTTGCCAGGGAAGGTTTCTTTCTAATTTGCAGGCACCAAGAGGATTGGCAATCAGAACTGTCTATGGTGCCTGTGGATATTCAATAGCCATATAAATATCTGGTCAATGAACTCCATTGGAATTTACTATTTTGTGGCAATAACTCCCATCAACTAATTCTGTGTTTGGTAGAGAAGAGATACAGATCATTTGTAACCTAGCAATGTGAATAAGTTGTTTTTGCTGGCACCAAATTTAACCTGCCTCTCTAATTTGTTTGCATCTTCTTCTGTGCTTACATTTGTTTATAAACTGTCCAGAAAGCCACTAGAAGCATCCAAATAACTGTATTGCTAATGATAATTAGTCCTATACTGTCATACTGCTAAGTTCACTGAGCTAGAAGTATGCTATCATCAGCTGAAGGAAATACAGAGAAATTATACTTTCAGCCTTAAATATTCTTGTTAGAGGGCCTGAAGTAGCACTTTGCATTTTTCAGGGCCATTTTAAGTGTTCTGCAGCTGTCAGACACTATGAGTTTCAGAAGGTAAAAAAAAAAAAATAGTCTGATGATTCAGTAAAAACATGACCACCAAGTGAAATACTGCAAGATGATAGCTTATTTTTATTATCAAATACCTGATGATCACAGGCCTGAAGAGTCATCAGCATAATTTTAGGATGAAATATGTTGTGTGCATCTGTTTATATACACTTAACCACTTACCTCTCAGCTAACACTAAACTGTGTGTCAGAAATTTTCATCTGAGAGCTTTCACTAAGACTTGCACCCAAATTCCCAACAAGCTTCCCTGAAGACTGTGAACATTTGGATTCAGAATCAAGTTTTGTGGCTGAGTGCTGTGTTTACCAAGAGGTGTGTAAGTCACAGACTGACAAAATGGTAATAAATATTTTAACAATTCAAAGACAATAAAACCCAATCCAAACCTGTAAACACTAAAAACTGTGTCCAGTAAGAAATACATTATTTAAAAGGTTGTCTGGAATAACCACTGAAGGGTCCTATTGATTCATTCTGTCCAGGAGAGTCTCTTGCTACTGAGCATTGAGTGTTGCCATTGGCATTCCAAATTTGTGTAGATTTTTGCTGTAGTAAAAATATTTCCTATACACATTAAAAAGTCCCAGTGCCTCAGTGCTACATTCTACAGATCTGCAGGGCTAAAGACACATCTGGCTCCTGCTCCATCCATTTCAAGCAGTCTTGCACATTCACACCAACCTCACACTTTCAAGGGAGCAGATGTGAAGAAGGTAGAGATTAACTGTCCAACTATCCTACACTTGCTGAAATTCTTGTCAAACTGAGAAAGCAGTGCTGAAGAAAGCAAAAGGCACGTGCCTGACTGGGCCTGCCAAAAGCACAGCAATTGAACAGTAAAGCTGCTGGTTCAACTTGGAGTGTGCACAGACAAATCAACCTATTCAATATCCACTCCCATAACCCCACTGAGACTTTGAAATAGCTGCAAAGACTGTACCAAGACAAAGCATAAAATCAGATCATGCCATCAACAGCTACATGGACAGTCCCAAAGATGTGCAGATGCTTATTTTCATCACATACATTACTCAGGACTTCCCTAATTAGGGTTAGGCTTCTTACTCTAACCCCTCACCTGTGGCATGTTCAGAAGCCCCTCAGAATCAGTGCTGCTACATTTCACTTCAGTGCAAGACATCCCTACCCCTGCATCAGAACTGGAACAGCAATTAATTCATTGTATTAACTGATACTAGAAGATGAAAGCCTTAGCTCTTCAGGATAGAAGTGTTTTGCATTTTTCCAGTTCTAATGTTTTGATGTTTTTCTTCCAGTAACAAATGTACAATGTTTGTGCCTGGGAGTCTGTGTGTATAGCTATGTATAAATATACATAAGCATGTATGTACTTACTAATTAGGCTGGGATAGGGATCTCTGAACCCAGATGATGCTGAATGTTACCAAACATGATTATTTATAGGAAGTCAAACACTAGCAGTTATGCTTTGTATTTTTAAAACACTCCAAGGTGTGATTATTTTATGATAATCACAATCCCTGCCATGCCTTTTTACACAAATAGTCATCTCCAACTGTGAAACTGGAGGAACATGACCTATAAAGTTTATCTAGTGCAGCAGTTTTCTTCCTTGGTGATTTTGCTGTCAACATTGCATTAATCTATGTCTATTTTTGAGCAAGACACAAACAGCACATTATCACAGAGAAGAAAAAAAATGTTAATGAAGCAGACAAATCAGCTTGTGCTTCTGAGTATGGGATTTTAGGACAGAACTCAACAATAGTTACAGTGTTGGTATCTCAGCTCACCCAAGACCTGGCAAGATCAAAGGGTCATCTTGTGGACCTACCTGATATTAAAGTTATGTTAAATAAACATAAATACACCAGAATATTATTATTCAAGAAGTAATGAGGAACTAGTTTGTCAGCTAGTAACTAAGCCATGGTAAATTTATGATACAAGGCATTCCTATAGGATTTCATGAAGGGCAGGACTTTGGAAGCCTTTCTGAAGGACAGTAGAACGAGGTTAACCTGATGGAGATGCAAACCTAGCACAGGTACCAGGATGAGGTGTTGTAACAGTCCCACTTCAGTATATTTTCAGATTGATTAGAGTGTTTCCTTGATGTTCTCACCTTATAATTCACTCCTAAATGTCAACAGCCACTTAGGAAATTGAGATTTCAGAAAAGACAGTTTAAAAAAAATAAAAGTTTACCTCCAACATGTCATATTACAAACACTTCTATTGGCACTAAATGAGGAAACAAAGGGTCTTCAGGGCTTCATCACAATCTAAGATAGTCATCTGACCAATCAAAGCATTGTTAAAGCTCTTCCCTCAAGACTCACGTTGCACTTAGTGTAGTATTTATATCCCAGTCAGGTGAGACTGAGCAGATTTTACTGCAAAGGCAATTGCAGAAATTGCCAAACTGACTTAAGAAATACTTCTCTATTTATCCATAAACAGTTCAGAATTTCCAAGCATCTGGATAATCTGGTGACCATTTCTCAAATTACATCTGCTTTGTGCTACTCTGCATCTTGTCAGTGTGTCCTTGTGCTCTAAACAGTGTTAGGACTTTCACATCTTGACTGGCTGTGTTGGAATATAAAAAGCCTAATTATGCATTTTACATACATCCAGAGATGATCTATAATAATCTGTATTCATTTGCCATCCCAGGATCACGGTGCAATTATCCTCCACTGGCATTTCTCAAAAGATGTGAAGTGTAGGGAAATAACCAGCACTCTGGGTGGAAACAAGCACATCCCAGTGCAAGGGGCTGGAAAGTTGGCCCCGTATTGCTGCTGTGCCCTTCTACAGGCTGGCAGAGCCTCCCAGCCCCTCCAGAGGTGTCCAAGCAGCTGCTTTGTGCTCATTAACGGGCTCTCCTGCTATGCCAGGTGACACCCTGAGCACACATGTGCTAAATGCTGCTCCAACCTTCACGCTCAAAGCAGAGCTGACATGAAGTGCAATACACAGGCAGGCTGGGAGGTGTGTTTGAGTATGGCTAGTAGACATTCAACAAATACTCTGGAACTTTCAAGGGTATTTGTCCTAGCTGCACTTCCTTACTTTGTAGATCTCAGAGTTCCTTCAAAAGGCAGGAGCAGGCAGTTGACTGGTACTAGCACACATCACCCTGGCTCTGTTGTAGCTCAGTAAGCATCCCTCCTGCAGAACAGCCAGGTAAACATCTGTTCTGTGTGACACTCAATACCACTTCTGCTTAACAAGGCCAAGGATAAAGCTGGGACATGATCACCCCAAGTTTCCATAACTTATCTCTGCTGTATCTCACTCCTTCATTTTCCTCCTACAGAAAAGCAATGCTCCTGGAACTACCCCATGACTGTTTCTTTCCAACATCCCTTTATGAATTGGGCTTTAAAAAGACAGCCTTGACAGAGTTCAGAATACAGCTCTTCAGTGCCACAGCCAAGATCCAGTTTGTAACAGTCTGTTGTGTTTTCAGCTGCCCCACACAAACCCCATCTTTTGCTGCAAGTTCTCTTTGCCCATGGTTACAGTGTGAATCACTCCTTTCTTGAGAGTAAGAATAAATCTTTGCAGTGCTGCACTGTGTCAGAGTGGTAAGGAGCTGCTGTGACATTTTGAATCCTACTTATTTCAGAAAACAATTAAGGCCCTCAAGGCAACTATTACATTCTCCTCTTTGTTTCTGCAATTTATCCAGCATCTCCTTGCTCCAGAAATGAGAATTTTACTCCTTCCAGTCTCAGTGCTGCTACATCCTGGGCATTAGTGAATATCTAGTGAAGTAAAAACATTAGATCTCACAAATATAGCTATGCATATACCCGATAAATGGCCCAGCATAGTCTAAACAAAACACTGATAGGAAAACTCAGCTGAAGATAAAAATATTTAGGCATGAAATACACTTTATAAAACTCTTGACACAATTAAGCTCCATCTGCTATTTCTGCACAAGTCCCTAGCCACTGAGATAGAGGAGGGAGACACTCAACCTGGACTTATAGTGTTTTATTGCTCACGTCAATATCTAGGAGTTTTCCGAACATTCAGATTTCAGGAAAAAGCAAAAAACACTTGAAATAAATAGATTGCACCTTAATGACTCTAACAGAGACCCAACAGGTCTTTTTAATAAAGGTAGCTCAGCTGGAGGTTTGCAGACACTTGGTTTAAGCTGTAGCTCAAGCTACTTCTTCCCTCACCACGATACCTAATCTGATAGAAATTAGGGGATGCTGAACATGACTGGAAACACTCTGAGAAGGGTGCAGTTGTAAATGCCACAGAGGAGCACTGGGTTGGTTTTTTTTTCCAAAGCTGAAAGGAAGGAAGAGCTGTAAGATGCAGATTTGTAGGAAAAACCTCTTAGTTTCGCTGCCTGTGCAACAGTTTGTACAGCTACCCCCATCCCCTTAGTTGTACCAGTTTTAGTCTTCAAGCTATTTTTGAGTTTTAAGGCATTTGTTGAGAGCTTTAATTTGTGCCGTGCAGGTCTATAGACTGCTGCTGACTCCACTCCAGTCGCCTTAAAGGCGATTTATCAATGGAAGGTTTGCCAAACAACCTGCGTTCAGGAGGCTGTGGATGGTTTTGAAATCAATACCTCTACAGTGAGCTATCTTCCTATCCTGAAAGCCTTGTACCAGTTATGGTTGCACCTCTTTTTTCCGAGATTAAAGCTGAAACTAGAAGCTGATGATCTTCCACCAGCATAAATCATTACCTGTATAACACTGGTGGAAAGTTCTAACAGCCAAGAATAGCTGAGAGATCCTTTCTCAATTTTCACGCAACTGCTTTTTGCCAAGGTAAGGCATTCAGAGGCAATGGGCCTTTCCCTCTCATCTCCCATCAGATGTGAAATTACTGCTCCTGTTCCACTTAGAGAAGCATCATAAGGTAGCTTTATAGACAGAGGTGTGCAAGGACTCTCCTGGACGATATGAGCACCATAACTCCTGAAGAGTCCCCAAATGCCAGGTGAATGAGCTGCTGCAGTTAGCTCTGTAACAGTTCACAGCTCCATCGCTGCTCTGCAGGCACACACCTGCTGAAGGAACTGAAAGACTCTGCACATGGGCACCTTTGGAGGTTAAGTTCTTCAAGATAAATCATAAGGCTCAGGTGAAACTCTGAGCCATAACACTGATGAACCTTAATCAGATTTCCCTTATTCCCTTCCAATTCTTGACAGTTTCTCAGCAGTACTATTTAAGGTGCTCCGCAGCATCAACTTGCACGTAACAGCAAGAGCTAAGAAAGTAATAAAACAGCTGTTTGATTGTTCTGTGCTAAAAAAAAGTACTGATAGCATTGATAAGATTAGCTGGGGATATTGCAACTGTCTTCGAGGAGGCATTTCTTGCTATCAACTTGCATCTCCAGTTTTATAGAGAGTACTCCAGGTAGACTTGGGAGTTTACCATCAACTAATGGAACAAGTTCATCCAGTGCTTCAGTTACAAGTCACTAAATTACAAATATGACTTAACACAGAACCCAGTCTGGATGTATGAAGCCTCAACTGGTTCATTCTCTCCAGTGGAAATGTGCAGTGCTCCACCCTCATCACTTTCTGCAAGGGGCTTATGTTCCACCTTTTTCTTTTGCTTTCCTACATACTGCAGGAGCCTGACAACCTGTATGACTGGCTCTCCATAACAGAAATTTAAAATCTAGGAAGAGTCCATCTAATTTCCACCATGGGTCAAGTATAACCTCCTCCCAAAACCACTAAAAGCTTGGAGAAGTGTTAGATTCTATCAATCCACCTAAATGACATTCCTAGCAGCTGTCTATCATGTAGTAAATGACCTCCTCTTTTCATAGCATGCTACAGAAAAATACACTATTTATAGTTACACATAACCTCCATTACAAAAACCCTCAGAAGATGGGGATTTCTTTCTGTGCATTTACAGCACCAAGTCTTACTGCTGCTGCTTCATCCCTGGTGCCTGAGAACATTGTCACACAAAAACCACATTTCAGATTCCGCTCCCTCCACTGCTAACAAAACCCAATGGCATTTTGGTTATTATATTCTAGCTTAAATTGCTGTACAGATACCACTGCTTTTACAACAGACTACAACAGACATTGCTCTGCAGTATCACAGCTCTGAATGCATGTTCTAGTGCCTTTATAAGGGGTAATAGGTTTGGAAGCAACCTGCACATTTTCTCCATGTATCCCAATTTATTTTAATTACTTCTGATCAGCACTCATTTGAATGATAAGAGACAAGACATGCTGCTTTGTTTGTCTGGTTTGAGCTTTCTGCTGGAAACACTCTTTAGTGGTTACCAGGTTGCCTACAGCATTTCAGTGTCTGCCTCTACCCCACGTGCTGCTTTGGATCAATTTCTCCAGTCAATAACCATTTTTGGACTGTTTCATTTTTGCATATAATACACTATCCAGCCTCTTAACACATCATTTGAACTCTTTCTGAACTGATAAATTTAAGAATAGTCTCATTTTCTTTTTCAAACCTCTTCATAAAAGCAGATCCATTCAGCAGATGCCAGAAAGGTAATTCTGTAGACTTTCCACAATCTCAGCAAATGTTTTGTCTGCTGATTTAAAACCAACTGCTAAGCTATACAGCACCTTATAGGCTTTAGCCCTCATTACACACTGTATAAGTGTCACCTTTTTCTCATTACCAATATCAATTGTTTTAATATATTGTTCCAATTTCCTGCCATAGACCAGTTGTCTAGTGAGCTATCAACCAACCTCCTTCCTCTGGTCTCTTCTAAGCTCCTTTCTACCCTGCACAGTGTTTTCCACTCTCATGGTGCAAACCTCAAGCTCTCTGGGATCCCTGTCTACTGCTGTATTCCTGAATCAGGCTCATCTGTGGTATTTAAGCCCTCTGTGTTAGAAGGAAAGCACACAGACAAATACCAAATCCTGGTTCTAGTAATTCAAGATAAACACAGAATGACTAAACACACAGAGATGCTCCATCTTCATCTAGTGTCTTCTGACAGAGAAATAAAAGCATTAGAAATCTATACATTATTTAAAGGGGCACTAAAAGGAATAGCTTAATTAGTCATGGAAGAACCAATGATCCCTTTCCAAGTTCAGTTTCATTAAGTGTCTATCATTGCTCTGGAAAACACAGAGTACTGTATTTGAAACACCAGGAACACAGCTTCAGAAAACTCAACTTGAAAAGTGTGTATGAAGGTTCAGCTTGGTCCAACCTGTCAGCCATAGGAAATGTCCAATTCAAAGCATTAGGCCTTTGCTAAAGCACTTGCTACTTTATCAGTAAAAAAGTTACCAAGAAACAAAATAATATTTATTAAAGTCTTCCTTCCACTCACGATGATTTGTCTCAGACTGTTTAAAAATATTAATAAAAAGTTTGCTGAACCATGTACTGCTGACTCAGCTGGCTTAGGAATGGTTTCAAGGATCTATCATCAAAACAGTCATAATAAGAGTTTTAAATTTATATTTTGTCAAACATTAATAGATACTTTAATTAAAAAAAAAAAAACAAACCAACAACAAAACATGACTGCTGCCTTCAGAGAATCTTAATGCTCAGCTTGTTTTGAAAACCAAGACACAGGAATACTTAGAAATCTCAAATACTGATACAGCCCTTTAAAGGCATCTCTTCTGAGGGAATCAGAGAATTTGCAGTTTTCAGAAACTCTTTGGGAGGTCTAAATGTTCTCAGACTACAAAAAGGAGTTATTTTCTAGGAATGAACCTTTTTTTTTTTTTTTTGGAATAATGGCAAATTTGGATTTAAAACTTGGCATTAACTGGGTGAACAAATGAGTACTGTAAATAATAGACTGCCTACTGGACTCTACTCATAAACTCATTTTTGCCTTCAATGGCCTAAGACATACTAGGAGATTTTTAGGCTGTAAAAATTTATCCAAGAAAAAAATTAGGGTGAAAGGCTAAATGGATCAAGTTGTCAGAAGGATTATTAAATCCTTTCTGAGACCAAGAGATAAAGTCCAGAAAACACAGAGAGCATTAGCAAGGGAACTGAGAGTATGATGCAACAAACTAGTAGAAGGACATGAAAGTTGGAAGAAGGAAATGCTGAGACTGAGCAACAGCTTGTGTCAGCAGATATGGAGTGTCTTGCTGAAGCATGGTGAAGGAGTATTAGAGGGCAGGGGAATGCAGCAGCCAGGAAGGATCATGACAAGACCAGTTAAAAACAGAGAAAACACTTGTTGATAGTAAGGTTCACAGTAATTACTCCAGTCCCAGCATATAGGAAAGCCCATAAACAATAAAAGACCATTTTGACACGGGGCACCTAGCCCTGCACCATGCCAGGTTTTGAGGATGCATGGATCTGGGATGGCAATACCAGCCCCAAAGTCCCAAGATGGGAATGCATGTGTTTGCACTCCCAGCTGCTGTACAACACTGCCCTGGGGCTCTGACTTGGGAGGAGCAAAAAAATGAAAAATTCCCTTTTTCCTGCCCTAATAAATCCCTGCTTGCAGATTGTCACCAGAAAGAGGGCATTGAGAATACACTTTAACCATTTGTAAAGTTGGCAACTGTGGAATTAGGTTTTTTCCCCAGCAAAGAATAGGTAGCACCCAGAAAGACAAAGATTTTAACAGTAGTCCCATGATGTAGAATATCCAGGCATAAACCTACTGCCTTTCCCTAATGTACCCGAGGATGAGGAAATATAATGTATTTCCTGAGAATTTAAAAAGGAAAGATACTCCACTGAACAGGCCTCCAAAGACAGCTTCCTCCAAAGCTGAAATTCCAGAAGCTGCCCACTGTGTTTCCCTATTTCTGTCTGCATTTATTGAAAAGGAAATCTCTATCCCCAACAATCATGGGGAAAAATAAATGGGACATTGTCATTACAGACAGATCTTCACAGAACCAAACCAATTATTGAGCAGACAACAAAAGAACAGAGAAAAGAAGAGAGAGAATGAATTTGAAGAAGGATGAGGAAAGACACAGAGGCAGTGGAAGGTACCTTCAGGAACTCATAAATCATTCTGCAACCCGACTTGCACACGTTTGCCCAAAAGTTAGCATAGTGTTTATGTACCCTAGGAAATGTGGTTAGCTCACAATTATCCAGTGAGAAACCAGGAAGACCATCACATCAAGGGATACAGTTCCAGACAGGGAGCTACACACAAAGCAAGCAGCAAGCTGTATAATGCAGGGTTTAAGATTTACAGGTAACTGCAAATACTCTCAGAAATTAAAAAGCTACTTTTGGGTTATTGGAACAGAGAAAGGACAGAATACTTGACTAAGATAAAAGCAGAACTTCTCACCAAGTCTTTAGCTTCCTTTCAGCTCTGAGAACACAACATTACATTATTTGCAAGGGTCAGGAGTCCTTTATGTCCTGCAGATTGCAGCAAAACTTGCACTTGTCTGCAGAGAGCAGATCTTTGCTTTCCCCCATCTTCACCACTTCTATCACTTTTGATTCTCCAGTCTGCAACACTATCAGAAAAAGCTTTAGCTAAACAAGCACATCTTAGTATTATTCTATTTTCTGTCATTTGCTGATCTTGCTTCATGGTTAATCTGTAATGGCAAACAATAACTGTGACATTTTAAGGCACTGAGGTGAACCTGAAGATAGAAAATTACAAGAGATTATTTTAAAGATAATCCCCCAAATCCTAGAACTTTATATTTAGGGCAGATCATCTGCAATACTAAAACACAGAACGTAGAAACTTCCATATAGCAAAAACTGACTTACTGAATTCTTAATATAAAGAAATAGAATTTTGATTCCCAGATGCTAAAATAAGATAGAATCTCTCTGACATTTCAGTCCATTGTGTCTACTTTTTCACCCCCTCCCGAAATAGTTAAGTTAGCAGTCACTGAATGAGACAAGAGCAAATATACCCAAAAAGGGAACAATAGAGAGAAACTATGACATTTATAAAGTGATTGGCTTGGGCAGGAGGGAGGTAAGGAAAGGATATAGACGGTGAGATCCATTTCACTTAAGCCTCACACAAAGGGCCCATAAAGGAAGGAAGGAATTACAAAGACATGGTTTATTGACCACTCACCACCCAGCCAGAGTTTTCCTGTGGAAATTCTTCCTTAGAAGGTTAATTAAAAAAGGGTTAGGGCTCTGATCTGAAAACCCTTTATTCACTAGTGTAATCCTTATTCACACGAGGGATTCCATTGATTTCAATGGGTGAGGATCACTCGTGTGGCTTAACATTTCCAGCCCTGGAGCCCGAGGCTTTGAGGCACTGCAAAGCAGGAATGCTGTCAGCAATCCAGGCAGCACAGCACAGCTTCACTGCAGCCCAGGAGCAACATGGAGCTCCCAGTGCTGGTGGCCAACTTTAATGGTAGCAGATGTCATACTTAGACAGCAGCTGTGGTAAAAGCCTGCACATATAAGCACGAGACAGAGAAAGATCAGTAGATAATTTCAGTTTTGGTTTAGTACCAGAATGTGAGCACACCAAAGTAACACCCCACTCTCCAGAACACCTCTCAGGTTTCTGTGTCAGCACTGGCCACATCCCTGACAAGCTCAGGGCTCATAGTGCCAGCATGGAGCACTGCTGGGCACCACTGCCCAGCTCCCAGCAGCAGAGGATAGAGATGAAGGCACCAGCTGCTGACCCATGGCCACAAATCACCAGAGCAGCAGGATCAGCACAAATACAGCCAGAGTCCTCTGCAAACTAACCTGGTCCTAAATGCATACCCAATATTCTTTTCATACCCTGCTCTTCCCCCACTCCCCAACCTGCTTCTTTTCCTTCCCTTGCTCTGCCTCTCTGTCCCTTTAGTGATTCCAACTGTAAATTGTACAGAAATTGTCTCAAGCAAATCTTTGCTATGTGCAGAAGGAGCATGCAAGGATTAAATTAGGTCTGTAGGATAACATGCATACACAAAAATGATGTTGAGTCCTACATGTCCTAACTGCTCTTTGTATTCACAGCCTCATTTAAAAAGTTTGGCAGTATAATTCAGTCATTCCCTGGGTACTTCCTAAAGGGCAAAACTAGAGAAAATAGATGAAAAATGGAGCAAGGAGGGATTAGATAACACCTCTGTTCACCTTGTACATGCTCAATAAGGCTCTTCCCTACATCATCACTGGGAAGGACAGCAACAAAAGAAAATACTTAGTGTATGTGTGAAACATAGGTTTATGCTTCTTAGCAAAATTAAAGAGATTCCCAAAGGAGGAACATTGCATTTTACACACTGGCACTTCTGACAACATTAAAGAAGTAGAATTTTGGAGGAACATAAGTCATTCACTAAATGAAAACTATTTTCATAAGACTAAGACCTTACCTAAACCAAGTGCCTTACAAGCATCAGCTTCAACTCTGCCACAACCAGAAAAACACTATGTTGCTTATTTTTGAAATTCCTTGAAGTTATAGGGACAGAAAAATCACCTGCAGTGTTAACAAGAGTCCACACATAACTATATACAGATAAGCAGTAAAATCCACAAGCATAAACTACTCATTTAACACACATAAGAAACAGACCAAATTCCCTGCTAGGATAAAACAGGAACACCAGGCACACAGGCTACTGACACCAACACAGGCACCATAAAGAAAACAATCATACTGTAACATAACTTTCCTTCAAACCTCCTCAAACTTAAGTATAACAACAAAAAGAAAAAGAAAAGAATCACTCTGTGGCCCAGGAAAGGTGCTGCAGGCATAGCACAGGTAAGAAATCTTATCCTACCTTTTGCAGTCTTCTCTGAAGATCCACACTACAAACACAGAGAGGAGATCAATAAATCTTCATGAAAGCAAAGCCAAAAGTGCTCAAAGCTTTCACAGCCCTGTAACTGGCATTACACCCCTCCTTTGGCAGCAGGGTGCTCCTCAAGGACACCACCAGCACCCCACGGCTCCCTGCAGCCCCCACACAAGGCCAGGAGCACCTCCCGGGGCACCTCCCTGCTCCTTATGAGGAACACTTGGAGGCACTTTCCAGCATGAACATGAGGAGAAAGACACAGGAGTTGACCCTTTGCTGATGAATGAGCTCAGCTGTAGGTGATCTGTGGCTGAGTGACCTCTTGAACCAGAAGCTCCAGGTGTTTGATAGCCCTGGGTGAATTCACTCTCCCAATAGTTTTGTTTGTTCACTTCTTGAATTCAATGAGCTTTCAGAATCCATAATGTCCACTAGCAATGAGTTCCACAGTTTCATTAAGCTTTGTGAAAACAATTTCTACCTCCTGCATTGCTTAGTTTTTGCTGTTTTGGGGGTTTTTTTTGAGCTGGCTACCTGAAAAGCCCCCAAGGTGCCCCATGAAGCCCAGGAGCATAGTAGCAGAGCCACACCAAGGCCAGGGAAGAGCAAGAAAGCTGCTGTGCAGGGAGCCCCATGGTACCTCCTGGGAAAGGAGCTACTGACAGGCACAGGACAAAAGATGATAAAGCCTTGGTTAAGTGCAAGGAAGATGAGTAGGGAATGATCATTTCTTTCTCTCTTGAGACTAAGGTCAGACTAGGGAGCCTACATGAACAACTGTTGGCACACAATAGCAAGCAGACCATCTTCTTTCTGTAGCTACACTGTACAAAAAACTGTGATTAACTACTTAGGTTTTAGAGCTCCAAGAATAATCAAGGCCTAAGAATATGCTTTATGATTTAAAAAATGGTATAAATCTATTTATTTATCCAAAGAGAAGGTTTAGATGTGACAAGCTTGGGTTCTAAAAGCCTATATGAGTGCTAGCAGGTGAATGGGGAAGGTTTTTATTCTGAATAAACCAAAATGTTTGAGGTCAAAATTCAACATATTCAGATTGAGAAATGAGGTGCAAATTTTATTAGTGAGAGCAGTTAATACTCAGGATCACTATATGGATTTATTAGCACTTAAATATTAAGCTATTTTTTTTTTAACAGATATTATTTCATGTATTACTATTACTATTATTAAACCAGTATCAGGAAAGTAGAGCAGGGAAATTTTATGTCTGTGTTAGGAAGAGGCCAAAGCAGACAATAATCCTTTCCAGCCTTAAAATATATGACCATTTGCTCTTTCTGTGAATGTATTAAAGCAACCTCAGTTCCCAATGTGTACATTCACCAGCAGCAATTCTCCAGTGGAAAAACACTGATAGCTGCACAGGTGCTAGTATAAAAAATGGCAAAATCTGTTTTCTAGGTGGAAACAGAAGGTGGATTATGTTGGAGATATGTTTGATAGCTACAAACACCAGCTACAAGACGGTGTCAGTTACAGACAACTTGAGCAGATGGATGGCAGAGCATGTGCACTGTGATGTTAATTGAATGGCCTGGGATTATGGTTAAAAATCTTAAAACGAATAACTGGAAAACAATTAAAGAAGCAAAGACAATCTGCAAATTCCAGGGTTGCCAGCTGGCCCAGAAGGTTGGATTGCAGCTCCACCAAACACAACATTGGGTTTCTTCTTGATTTGCACAAAAGAAAGCTCAAGATAGAATCTTTTTTCTATTTCTTCAAGACAATAAGCATCTATTTTTAATGCAAAATAGCTTTTTGTTTTATAATGGTTTTCACATTGGCAGGATCTCAAACTACTTGATTTAAATCATCAGCATTTGCATAAGGAAAACACCAGGCTGCCAGAGAAGAGTTTCCTGAACATTTCCTCGGTGTAATTTAAATGTCTGGGCTGGAGGGACAGGGGCTGCTGTCACCTCTCTGGAAGAGCTGACACGGTGCTGTGAGGATGACAGACATGATCCCATCTCCATTATCCTTGCTGTAAGCAGCATGGATTTTCCCATGCAGTGGGAGCAGTCTGCCTTCTATCCACAGGGGGCCAGGAGGGGCTCACAGGGAGCAGTGCTGGCCTCAGCTGTGCAGCCAAAGCAGCCAAACAGGGAGTGTGGGTTCCCCTTTGTGTTCTTGGCACCAAAACCAGTGTCAGGTCACACACTGTGCCTTTTACAAGAACATCTCCCTCCAGCTCTCTTGTCCTCCTTTAGTCAATGCTGGAAAGCATCTTTTAATAATAAAATGAGACCAAAAAAAATAGAGAAAAGGGGCTAGATGTTCAGTAGATTCAGGTTTGGTGCTGTGCTCAGGACCTGCCCTGGGTGACAATTCCTGCAGTGCTCTCTCTAGATCTCCCCTACTGGTTGGATGGTTACAGCCAGAGGACAGTGGTTAATGCTCTATGTCCAGAGACTGGTGAAAAGTGGTGTCCCTCAGGGGTCTGTCTGTCTTTCTGAGGCTGGGACTAAGTCCTGATTCATGTCAAGCAAAAATGTGAGGGAAAGAGCACTGTGTTGTTGTGGTCCTTTTCGGTGCAGAACATCTTGCAGTTTGGAAAAGCCCCTGAGGTCTGCAGTGGATGGAGATGCTCTGTCCCAACAGATTTATATGACAGCCTTGGCATTCATGGAAACCTTCCTGCTGTGAAATGTTTAGAGGCACAAGGGACTCCAGCTCTGACACTATGATTAATATGGTTTTGTATTGAAATGCTAAATGCAGAAAGACTGAATGTAAAAGATGTAGCTCACAGTGTGGTTATTGTACTATTTCTGCATCTATTGTGAGCATTCAGAAACCATTGTGTGGGCCATGGCCCCATTTTGAAAATTAATCTGAAGACTGCTGGTTTTAAAAGACAAATTAGCTTCTTAACCTTCTTCCCTACCTTGAACTCCTTTCCTTGTAATGTCAGTGACTTGCCACATGGATCAAGACCAGCATTGGGTTTCCACGTGTCTGATTTCCAAGTTAGCCCTTACTGAGCATTATCACCCTGCCTTTACTCCTTACTGAGATGTCAGGATTTCCTGCCTGCACAGAAGGAGGTGATACATCACACTGGTGAGATCTCTGGTACCAGTATGTAGTAGCTGTGGAGAAACAGACTTTTCCAGTGGCCACTGCTGTAACACCTCTAACTACTATACATCTCTTGCAAGCCATCAGGTGCAACTTCAGCATCAGCTTACTTTGTCATTGCTCACATTATCCACTTCCATCAGCTCCCACCCTCGGGGTATTCCCTGAAGATGGGAGAGAGAAGTATTTAGGTGCACTGAGCATTCAGGCAGGTACACAGCTGCCTGTGTAGAAATTGTGTGGGGAGGGAAGCTCAACTCTCATCACAGTAGCTCCTACCCAGCAAATATCTCAAGAACAAGTGCCCACCTTCCTCTGTCATGGCCATGACTTGCCATGATGCTGGTGGGTGACACAGAAGAGGGGTATAAGGTGCTCCTGCAGAGCACAAGGGCTGTAGAACCCCAGCAGGAGCAAATGCTGCAGCACCACTTTACTGGGTGCTGTTTCACTTTGTAAGAATGGAGATCAGAAGACAACTTTGCTCTTAGCACTGTGACAAACATGGTTTTTAACCCATTAAGGCCATTGGGCAGGGTAACAAGCCACTGGGAGATGTTTACCTGACATTTAATGAAGTAAACAATGTACTAGTGCCTGGAGTTCACCCCTCACCTATATTCCCTTTTAATGGCACAATACAAGAAACATGAACGGCATGAAAGTTGAAATAAATTTAAAATAAAAAATTACCCAAATATTTTGAATCTCCATACCACTGAAATTAATCCCAATTTGGGTTAACATTCAGAAAATGTTTCTATTTCTCATGTAGGCTCATGCTGATTTACTTTAATAACAGTCCCAACTGCTTTATACTGAGGTTCATTCCCCAGCACCAGTGGGATTGCTTTTCTCCAACCTCCCCAGCCAGTCTCCCTCCTCCTGGCCACTGCCTGGGTGAATACTGCAGAAATAATTTCTTCACAGACAGATCCCAATCCTCTTTTTTCTTTTTTTCTCAAATACATTCTTGAAAACATGCCTACAAGAGGTGGTGTTTACAGAGGATCTAATAAAAATACCAGATGTAAGAAAGATCAACACTGCCAGTAACTTAGTGGGCTTTCAAACATGCCCCAAGCCAGCAAAACATACGGATGTATTTAGAGAATATTCAGCAGAAAGATAATTGCAAACTTACAGAAGCAGCTGGGGTTAAAACATCCTCTGTCTCCAAAAGGCCTGCAAAATAGCTGCTTCGGGGACGGAGGTGCTATTATCATGCTTTTAAGCTTCTCAGATGCTTAAATGATGTGAATTAGAGGTGTGCTGTATTTCCTGGAATATCTTGAAGGTTTGCCAGCTTCTTCGCTTTCCTTTCTAGTAACTCCAGTGGAAGCAAAGCAAGTTAAGGGTGCTGGAAACCTCTTTGGAGGGAGTCTGAATGGCCTCCCAGCAGCAGGTCGGAGCTGCCAGGCTGCGCTAAGGTGCAATGGCTCCCGAGCAGATCCCTCCTTCCTCCAGCCCTCATCTGAGTCCCACCAGGTACCTCAGTGGTCCTGACCTCTTCTTGCAAACTCCATCTCTCATGTCCAGCTGGGGCCACCACGACAGGCTGTCGAGAGTGGCCATTTCCAGAGCTGTGGGGCTGCCAAGGGGACAGGCTGGTTATGAACGCCTGAGAAGCCACTCAGCCTGTAGAGAGGGGCCAGGAACCCTCCTGAGCATGTGCTCCAGAAGTCAAAGGCTTTTGCAAAGATGAAGATACACTGAATTCCCTGGGGGAAGGATTGGGTGTGCGTGCCTGCTGTTGGCACTGTGCAAAGGCCCCTCTGGGGAGAGCTGAGGGGCTGCCCCACACGTGACATGGCCGCTCCCAGCTTTCCCGCCACCCGGTGCAGGGCACAGCCCAGCCCCTCAGCCAGGCTGGCAGAGCCTCGGGGAAAGAGTGTCCAAGAGAGGGCAAAATGGATCCAGTTCCTGCTGGTTTCTGCCACCCCACCACAGGGCACAGCCCAGCCCCTCAGCGAGGCTGGGAGGGGGCAAAATAGAGCTGGTTCCTGCTGGTTCCCGCCGCCCCAGTGCAGGGCACAGCTGAGTCCCTCAGTGAGGCTGGTGGAGCCTCAGGAAAGAGAGTCCAAGAGAGGGGAAAATGGAGCTGGTTCCTCCTGCTGGTTCCCGCCATCCCAGCACAGGGCACAGCCCAGCCCCTCAGCAAAGCTGGGGGAGGGCAACATGGCGGCGATTTGTGCTGGTTCCCGCCACTCCAGTGCAGGGCACAGCTGAGCCCCTCAGCGAGTCTGGGAGGGGGCAAAATGGAGCCGCTTCCTGCTGGTTCCCGCCACCCCAGTGCAGGGCACAGCCGAGCCCCTCAGCAAGCACCTCAGGGAAACTAAGTCCAAGAGAGGGCAAAATGGAGCTGGTTCCCACCTCCCAAGCACAGGGCACAGCCCAAGCCCCTCAGCGAGGCTGGGAGGGAGCAAAATGGAGCCAGTTCCTGCTGGTTCCTGCCGCCCCAGTGCAGGGCACAGCCCAGCCCCTCAGCAAGGCTGTTGGCACCATGGATTGGAGGGAGAACACCTGGACCTGTTCCCGTGTGGTCTGCCCTGGGTGCTCCTGTGCTTGCAGAATCACAGAATGTCAGGGGTTGGAAGGGAGCTAGAAGATCATCTAGTCCAACCCCCCTGCCACAGCAGGATCACCTAGACCAAGTCACCCAGGAACAGATCCAGGCGGGTCTTAAGTGTCTCCAGAGAAGGAGATTCCACAACCTCCCTGGACAGCCCCTGCCAGGCTCTGTCAACCTCACTGTGAAAAAGTTTTTACTTGTGTTTCCCCTAAACCTCTTGTGCTCCAATTTAATCCAATTGCCTCTTGTCCTGTCACTGGATGACATTGAGCAGAGTCTGGCTCCATCGTCCCTACACTCACCCTTAACATATTGATAGACACTGCTGAGCTCCCCCCTCAGTCTCCTTCAGTCTAAAGAGCCCCAGCTCTCTCAGCAGGGGATTTGGACTCAATGAGCTCCAGAGGGCCTTTCCAACCCCCACCATTCAGTGATTCTGTGATAAATTAAGTGCTCCTCAAAAGAGGAATAAAATGTTTATAAAGCTAAGTATTAGAGCTACTCTGTTCCAGCACTGTGAATGCCAAGGCGCTGCTAGTGCAGGTCTGCAGCTATGTCTCAGGACCTCACTCAAATCACCTCCATAGAATAACTTGAAAGTTTCAGACAGATTTTTGAAGCTGAACTTTTGAGACCTGCACTTCAAAGCCACTAGGGAAAATAAATTGTATTACATTATCAGGCGGGTGAATCAGGCGGGAAGAGCCTCTCCTTAGGGATCTGAAAGCCATTATAGTAAATTTGTGCTTCATAA
>JAOEGS010012523.1:168076-218485 GCA_025447755.1 Corythornis vintsioides | reverse complement strand
TTCTTAGAATAAATCTAAACCAGAAGCACTTTTCTCTTTAGTGCTGGTGAGATGAGTGAAGGTTTCAGGTGGCCGAATCCAATGGCTTGAGAATTCAGCAATAAATCAGGGAGATAAGACAAAAAGCACCCTCCTGTCCTCCCATTCCTACTGTGCAATCAGCTGCTTGGGAAAGTTAAATGGCACCTTAAAAGACAAAAAATAAACCACCGCTTATCTTCTTAATCTTCAAGGTAATGCGAAAAGGCAGACACCCAATCTGCCTGTTGCTTTCAAAGGAGTATTTATCTTTTCTTGGACAAATGTGAGCGGGCAGGAATTGACTGCAGGTCGCGTGTGGCACAGCTTCTATGTCTGCTCCTGCATTATTTCTGCTTCAGAATGCAAGTGCAGACCTAGCAAAGGAAAATATTGTCTTTTTTCCTCAAAGAAGATGAGACACCTGCCACTGTACAGGGCAAAGTCTCAGCGTCAACCTTGACACTTTGAATTCAATTAATGGATAAGGCGGTTGCTTTGCCACTATGTAGATGCTAAAACTAAATTTGGACATAGTGTTCCATGCACAGCTAAATGAAGTTGATTTCTGAATGTACCAACACTCAACATTTTTTAGAGTCTCTAAGCCCTTTGGTGCTGCTGCAATATTTCCCTCACTCTCTCCTCCATGGTTCTGCTCTGGCTTTTCATCTCCCAACTCTTTTGATCCTGTCTCTTCTTCTGCCTTTATCTTTTCTCTTCAGGCTCCTCCTCCTCTTTCCACACAATCTCACATCATTTCTCCTGCTAGATCTTCTTTCTATTGTCAGGGGGTTTCTTTCTTTCTCTAGAATTGCTTGATTCCACCAGTTCCGACAGGGCTCCCCGTTGTCTTGGGACAAGAGGAGCTAAAAGATGGTGTGTTAGATTGCAGAGAAAGGCTGCCAAGAGTGAAACTCTGCTCCAGAAGAAGCAGAGAAAACAACAGAAAGTCTGAGGAGGGGATGACATATAGACATACCATGTTGAGCACCTGTCTACTCCTGGGGCAGTTTAAAAGTGTTCTTGCTGTTAGCAGTGCTTAGCCTGGGGCTTTCTGCTATCACAGCTGCAGTAACCAGGAAAAAAGGCAAGCAGGCAACTTAGTGATGCTCACACCAAGAAACACAAAACACGACTAAGAGGAAATAAGAGTGATAATGCTGCTGAGTTTTTCAAGTAATTCTTGTCTGCAGACAAACAGCATCGGCTGTGAGGTGGCTGGGAGACAACAGCTACAGGGAATGACCCATCACAGGGGGTTCTGGTGTGACTGCTGTTCCTCTCCTAATGCAAAAGAGCTACTTCCCAGTTTCCAACAAAAATGCCAATATTTTGGTATTTCTTTCTTAGATTAGAAATAAATGCTGAAGCAATCAACATTTTCTGCAGGGTTTCTGGACCATGTTAAGTGTGGAAATTCTGAAATGGATTGCTTCCTTCCAAAGCACCTTTCAGGCACTGACACTGGGCAGTGGCTCTGGGGGAGCTCCTGCCTCCAGCCTGCTGCAGCCCCGGAGCACTCCAAGCAGTCCAGAAAACAGCTTGTGCTACTGGAAGAAAGTGGGCTTCATTTCAAAAGTTAGTATCAAGATTCTGGTCCACTGAATAAGAAAAAGGAATTAAATATGCTCTTCAATTTTAATTCCCATGTTATATCCCCCCAGCATCCAGGTGGTTGCAAATAAATGCATAATCAAAATTATTTCACTATATGGAGTAGGAGAAATAATAGAATCACAGAATTGCTTAGGTTGGAAAGGACCTTTAAGATCATTGAGTTCACATTTCAATTCAAGTGAAATTCCTGAAAAATGAAAGAATAAACATACAGGAATGTGTATTTCCCATTATACAATCACTGTGAAAGAAAATTCTTGACCACCTCGAATTCTGAATTATTTAACTTAAAAGCTACCAAGGCCAATGTCCACAACCTTGAAATCTATTCTTGCATGTGAAAAGGCAAATCAAAACTCTTCCTTTCTTCTCTAAAATATACTTTCTTTTAAGCCTGTTTGTTTTTCTAGAAGCTAAAAATTAAGATAATCTAAAAAGAAAACAAAACATTTTACCCAACAGCAGTGACCAGACGAAAAAGAAAATCACACAATTTTGATATTAATGAAGTACCAAAGAGTATTCAACAGCTATCCACAGAGCATGATGAAAAAAGTTAACAGCACAGGTTTTACTAATAGCCAAAAATCCCATGAAAACAGAATAGCTCAGCATTACAGCACCTTCCCTTACTGCCATGAAGGGATTGTCTGTCTCAAGAGCTTTACTCCAAGTTAATTCATACTCAAGCTATGAAATAGAGTTATAGGGGCACTGGGAATAGATTCTTTGGGCCACCCAACGACATTCTGCGGGGGCTGTTTTAACTAGAATAAATGGAGAGGTTTCTGCAGCAGTGATACTCACTCCAGTGAGTTATAACACTGTATAAAGACCAGCAGAAATGAGGATTGTCACGTGCAAAAAGAGGAGGTGAACAGAGGACTGAACTCATCTCTATTTTCTAGCATTTTCCAGCTTGTACCCACATCATCCAGCTCCACGTAGCCAACTCAAAGACTCTGTGCAAAGAGGGCAGAGCAGTAACATGTTTTTCTCAGTTAAACAACTGAGCTGCTTCAGCACCACATTTCTCTTAAGCTAATTAGACACTATTAGCAACTTATTGGGGATGAGGAGGATTATGATAAAGGCAGCTTTCCTCCCATCAGAGATAAAAAAGCCAAAGACTTTTCCTCCTGTTTTTCTTACTGCCACTTCCAGAAATCTCAGGTCCAGTGTCTGCAAAACTGAAAAATGTGCAGCAGATCAAGGCAGTGTCACAGGATAACACTGGGACTGATTCTCATGGAGACAAAAATCTCTTTACATTGACTTTAAAGGTATGTTTTCTGCACTGCACAAACACTTTAAAGTAACCTTTGTATGAATCAGTGTCAGGACTAAGGTGCTTAATTGATTAAGATGCTGGAAGGTCTGAGAACAAAATGGTTGTACTATGAAAAGCACAGCTCCTTTGAGGTGTTAAAATCTAATGAGATTTTCCACTTCTTGTGCCAAGTTGGCTCAGGGCATCTTTTGTAAAGTCCTCCTCAGCACATGGAGAAGAAAAACACTTAAAGGTGCTTGGTTATTGTTTCTTTTGTTGAGTGACAAGCCAGCTGTTGGTCTTGCTGAAGCTCTGCATGGCCATCAGACCTGGCTTTTCTCATTTAAAGCTACTGAACTGGTCAGGAGGGTTCTGACCCTATTTATTGTAACCTGCTACAGTACTGGTGGCAATTCCTTACTCAGCACATGCCTGTGTTGTGCCTCCCACTCACATCAGGCACCTGTGTTCCTCCAAGCTGATGAGAGACAGCATCCATCTTTTTGAAAGCAAAAACCCCTCAGTAAATCCTTCCTCTCATCCCTTCTCAAGCAAGGCCTTACTTACCAAGTAAAACAGTAGCTTCGTTCTTGTTTTTTTCATGCCCCCAGGAAGAGGTGAAAAAACATACAAATTAAGAGAAGAAATGGTCTGAAAACGGGGATAAAAAAGTAGGGGGAAGAAAAAAACCAACCCCAAACTGGCAGACTGCAGAAGAATAAATTGTGGCAATAATGACCAGAAGGTAAAAATCTGTTCCTTCCAGTATTCTTCGTTTAAAATTTCACTCTCCCGATTAAAACTTTGCAAATAGTAATTATTATCACAAAGATATTCATAAACAGATGTTTTTAAAAATGCAAATTAGTTCACAATTCAGAAAAGATGCAGTTTGTGTGCCACAGGGAATTTAATCTTTGAAAGCAGAAAAATGCATCAGGCTCCATTTCCAGCAAAACACAGCAAGGCAGTACCTGAAGCAGTGCTTATTTATTTTCCCCCTACTTGTTAAATATGGTAATGGAGAGAAAATCCCATTATTTACCTAAGACTATTGCTTTTGTATTGCATTTGTATTCATAAAAAACTATAGAGTGTATCTGCTTTATTAGCTACTTAGTTACTTTATTAGTTTAGCACAAAGCAGAAGCATGTTTATATGAACCAAAGCAAAACCAGTTTCTCTTAATATATATTAAATATCTACAAATCACTCAGAAGGTACATCTTACTTTTCTTCCCCACCTACATTTATTCAAATCAGATGTCCTTCTGGTAAATAAGAAGAGCTTTCCTGACTGACATTTGTTGGTGAAATACAACATGAAGTATTGTTTCTGGGAGGGTAATTAGGTGTGGAGTCTCTTCTATTTTGTATCATGAGATACTACTAGAAATTATTAAATAATATAGATTCTGAAATGAGTATGGTCACTTCATTTTAAAGCAAAGCAATTATCATTCTATTACCAGGTAATCTGGATCAATATCTTGTCTTGCAACTTGCACTCACATCCAGAATAAATCTATAATATTACAAGTAGTCAAAGGTAAAGCAACAGGACAGAAGAGATACTCAACACGAGTGCTTACATACAGTTTGCATAGGCTGCAGAGTAGCCAGCAGTGAAAACAAAGGTTTCTTACTGGTCTTCCAGACATCTCAAAATATCAAAGTTGCCCAAGGATATATAGAATTGATGGAGACTCTGGAAACAGTAAGTTATAATTCTTACTTTATTTTCAACAGCTAGAGTTAAGCCCCTCTGACATCAACGGAACTAATAAAGAGCAAAAGTGCTTTGGACTGGACCCAAGAGACACAGATGCACTTTTATATAGATGATAAAATGTTATTGGTAATGGTAAGCCTCGTGGCTGACTTTCTTACTGGTTATTATGGTGCTGATTTTTTTCCATCTCTACTCTCTGTAATCCTTTGCATAAACACCATATAGCTCTCATTTCTTGCTGACTAGGGGAAAAAAAAAATCTCCCTCTCAAAAAGAAATATAACAGAATCATAGTGTTCATGTAATAAGTAAAATATTTAGCATGAAAAATTAAGTAAAAGAAGTGACGACTGCTATAAGTATTAAAAACACAAGAGCAGATGAGAACACTACTTTTTTTTTCCCCTAGCTGAAGAAATTTTAATGCTATACTTGTTCTTGTAATTGATGCTTTACACATTAGCATTTATAAAGTTCAAACATCTGAATTTAAAAAAATGCTTTATATTAATAAATGATTACACAATTCAAAGCCCCAAATGATAATAATTAGCAAATTCAACCTCCTCAGGGCCCCTGAGCAGCAGGTAAATGCCATCTCCTTCACGGGAGCTGCAGCAGGGGTTAGCAGGAGGTGCAGGGGGGCTCCATCCTGTTCCCAGCCCACGAGCAGCACTGCAAGGGGGGTCAGTGTCTTACTGCTGCTGTTAATCCCTACACAACGTGACTGTAACAGCCTCAAGGCTGAAAACAGGCTCCTCTACACCCCTCCAGCCTGTGCAGGAGCCAGCCCAGTCACAAGCTGCACCTCCCACAGCTCCTGAGGGATTTGTCCTGAGCCTTATTTTAAGTTCTATTCCATTATTAATGCATCTCAGAAATAACAGAGTGGGGGCAGAGTGCTGGAGTTCTGATCAGACACCACGGTGCTCCGCGTCTCAGCTTACACTGGACCCAGCCTCTGTCACAACACTGAGGATTAAATATGATCTTGAAAGTGAATTTGTGACAGCTGGAGACATGGAGAGTAGTCTCAGTGAGCACACGATTGACTCCCTTTGCCAAGACACAAAACTACAGCATCTAAGATGAATTGTTAATACCAATTAACTGGACCTGGAATTGTTCCCTCCACTCCTCCTGTGAGTAGACAGTGAGTCCCAGAAAGGCAGACTCTGGGTCTTAGAAGGAAACCCATCCCAGCCTTGTTTTACTGGGGAAAGTCTGTCCTGTGCACACTCAGAGCAACACCTGCTGAGGAAGCGTGTCCAATTCCTGCTTATTTCCTTACTGACACAGCCAAGCCTGCAGAAACAGGCAGCTGGGAGTTTATTTATTCCTGCACAACAACCTTTCCTATTCTGGTCAGTAATGTCTATGTAAGCACACAGAAAACAAAAAAGAAAATGTATGTATCACCAGCCTGAGCTGACCTGCATTTACAAGGTCTGTGCTGGTTATTTCCACACTTCTCTGCATAGCCTGCTCCATATTAACTCAGGAAAAGACAGAGCTCTTGGCAGGATGGCTTGTCTGATGCACCCAAAATAGAAGGGCAACAGGTTGAAGAGGGGAAAAGCTTGCTAAGGCTGCATAAGACTTTTTAATATAAATATATCTGTGTGTAACAGCCAAGTAGGCAGGCGTACAGGGGAGCTCAGTTTGCCACTGTCTTACTTGGACACTATAAAAATTCTGGTCAGTATTCCTTAGTTCAGGTGTTTGCTCCTCATCTCCATGTCTAATTTAGCAGAGGCAAAGATGAAGACAAACGGCCAGATGGCCAAAATGCAGGAAGTTCTACGGGGAATGAGGAGTTCATGACAACAAATCAAAACAAAAAATATAAAGAATTAAACATTGGCATCCTTCTATGCTGGAACTGAAATCTGCCATTACAGCTATGTAAATAATGCTGGCACACTGAAGGATAGCAGGGCTTAGATACGAAGTGAACTGGTCTGTCACAGTTGAGGTATGAGATGATTATGAGCACTTTGCAATCTAGAAATGGGCATTATCAAGGCTGCAGCAGAGAAAAACAGATGGGGCAAAGTTCCTCGTGCCTGTCAAAGAGAGGAACTATCTCATCGGGTACCAGTTTGAATGGTGATCATCTACAAGTGTTAAAAGTGCCTCTCTCTATTGAGAGGTGTTAAAGGCATTTGCTTGAGATAAATGTTCTTTCCTCTTTCCATTACCACCTCAATCCATGCCTGGCTTGGCCCCATCCTACCTCCACAGTGTCCCTGCAGCTGGAGGAAGATCCCCTCTCACTTTGAGGAAGTTATTTATCCAGAAAGCAAAGCACAATCCGTATTTATTAACAATCCCCTTGACAGCAGTCACACATATGAACACACACACCACTCAAGTGCTCCTCTAGCATCTCCCTCCATCCCTGACCAGGATTCACCTTCCTTCCAAACTGTTTTTATCTCTCCTCAGACAACCCACTCCTGCATGTATGTCACATGTGGAAAGTGTTTGCCTCCAGCAGGAGGAAAAGCTGAATTTCCTTCTTGAAAACAGGCTCCTGGGAACAGGGAACAGCTTTTTCTGCATTAGTTGGGTATGTTTGTGCCCATTACACTCAGCATTCATTACTGTGTGCTATTTACCAATGCTGTGTAAACCCACAGAACTATTACCTGTGAAATGACCTGTGACAAGGACACAGCTTGGACACAGCTCATGGAGATACCTCCCACATTCAGCTCCTTAACAAAAAGCTTCTCACACTGGATGTTACTTTAGTCCTGGGGTTTATCACTGGGACTGCTGGAAGGGTGACTTCCCAAACACTGCTCAGCAGCACCGTTCTAGTCAGTGTCTTCAACCAGTGTTACACTGTGTACCCAAGCTGTCAGCAAGGACTAAGTCTGTCAGCATTTTCAACCTGTGACATTTGTGCTTTGGTCCATCTCTCTAGAATACCTGATCAAGGGGAGTAAAGCAACTCCCTCTCATCTGAATTCTGAGGACACAAGAAAACTGTGGACCACTATGAAAAAAACCAACATCTTCACAGTGGAAGCCTCATGTTGATGCAGTCCCAGCTTAACTCTCCTCTTGGATATAGTAGGAAGCAAAAAAAAGGAGTGAAAAACTGCATTTCCAGGAGGATTCAAATACTAGTGCATGAATATTAGCAGTGCCTGTGTCCACAGGGATTTTATAGAGTGGTTTTGAAACAGTCTGTGCATCAGTAAATACCACATTTTTCAATGAGCACAGGAAGTCTGCAAAGCTTTTTGTGCAAAAAGCAAGGTTAAAACTCATTAGAGCTCACATCAGGCATTTGATGGGCTTTACAAGCTGCCTCACTGTCTTAGAGTGAAAAATAACCGGTAGAAATTGGTTTATATTTTTAAATGTCCTGGATTCTCCTTCTAGCTAGGAAGTAAAATTGCCCCATGCCAGACATCTATTCCCCTGATAATTCTTCTCCTATTGTTTTAAAATTATGAGTTTTGACAAGGGTTATAAAGATTGCCATTAAACTCTGCTCTTGAGAGCTGCAAAGGAGTGCAGGGAAGAAAGTAAAAATAGTGAGGGCCTGGGCCTTGTCTGCCTCACCCTGCAGGGCAGGAGAAGGAATAATGGTGACAGAAATACTCAGGCCTTTTCTGTCTCAAGGTCAGGCTTCACACTGACTGTGGAGACCTGCACTGCACCTGGCCCTGGGCACTGGGAGCAAGTCTCACAAGGAAGATCCCTGTTTATGGCTTTCTTTGGCAGCCAGAAGAAATAAGGGGCTGCCCTGGACAAGATCTGCTTTGAATGGAGAAGGGGAAGGAATCTTCCCTGCTGCAGTTCTCCCACCCAGTGCTGAACAGAGATCAGACTTTAACTAGTGTTCAAAAAGTATATTCCCAGAATGTTTGCAAGAGGCAAATTCACCTGTAACAAGTTAAAGTGTTTGTTGATCAAGTTGTGACATAGTGGAATTTATATATATATATAAATCAGAATAATAAATAAAAGTGCATAATAATTAATAAGTAAACATCAAGCTTCAGTTTATGAATACTGAACTGAGTGTAAAAATTCTCCTTTAATACACTAAAAAGTTCAAGTGCAATGTATTTTTAAGGTCTTGGATTACTCTTTCCTATTAAGTTGAATTTGCCACTAAATTTGTGAACTGTATCACAGAGGAATAGAGCAGCACAAAATAAACAGGACAAACTGTTGAAAACCAGAAGGAACACAAGCATGCTTGTACATGATGTATGCTAGTACTGTAAGGGAGCACACTAAAACATGGGGAGCAAGACCCCAGAATCAAAGCCAGGGACCTTCTGTTGCAGCAAAACCCCAAAGTAGGGAACACAGGGAGGGGTTTCTGGATATTTTTCTCCTGGAAATCAAGGAACTCATATGACATAATCATATAACACCACAGGGTGCCATTACCATAATAACCCTATTCCCCATTGCTTATTAACAAAGAAATAAGGGCAGTCAATCAACCTGGGGTTTATTTATGTAATTAATGCAAAGACCTCATAGGATTAGCAATGATTTTGGTAGATTTTATCACCTTGGGGAAGGACAGAATAACAACCACTGAAGTGTCAGTGATGAGAGCAGATTTTGGAGAAAACTGAGGCTTACAGAATCCTTTTGCTATTGCCACCTGCTGGGTTTTTAATGCACCCAGTGAAAAAGGCAAGTGAGTGAGGACCCACATTCATTATCCAGCCCTTTTCCACAGCAGCTGCAGAGCAGTGGAGCAGCACAGGGCCCCAGAAAGGCTCAGAGCTGGTGGGAACAGCAGATTCCAGGGTGCTCAGGAGGGAGAAGCAATGCCATGTATGCCCTACAGACACCTTGGAGGTCAGCAGCAGAAAAAGCTGCATTTTTCATACCCCTCATGCTACCCAAACTCTTCTTTCCTGCCCGAGAAGACCTAAACATCTGCCTCCTTTCTCCTCCCAGCCTTTCCTTTTACTGCTCTTTCTGTTACAGAAAAGTCATAGGTTTATTTCCACATAAAGAAATTATTTGCAAAGGGTAAAATATTCTGAGTTTCAGAGCCTGTGACCTAAAATTCCCGGTGTGCACATGCTCAGATTAAATTTTCCTTTTTAATTTTAAGAGCTGTCAACGAAACTACAAAAGAAAAAGAATATATACAGGGTAATGCTTGATGGAAGAAAAAAAGAAAACAAGTAAAACATTATTGGTGAAGAAAAGCCAAAATATTAATAAAACATCTCCAGTTCCTCTTTGTAATTTCTACTACTTTTATCTGATTTAGCACATGAAAAATCCCTTGAATTTTCATTTGGAAGTTTGTCTGAAATTTTTCCAGTATTCAGCAGTGTCAGAACACAAACATGTTGGTACAACAGTGTACTTTGTTGAAATCCATGTAAAACTTTACATTTGTTTCAAGGGAACATCGGATGTGATCTAAATAATTGAGGAAAAGAATCTTGTTAAATATTAAATATAAATAGAAAATATATACTGGCATTTTGATATTTTACAGTACCACCCTATGAAGTTTTATGGTATGGAGGATTCTATTAAGCTGCTGAGACATTTAACACTAAATAATCCCTGGGGAAAAGGGGGGAGGGAATGTAAAGATCTCCTTGTAGCTAGGATGCTTCCAGAGTTTTCAACTAAATAACACTATGATTCAACATGCATTCTAAATAGTTGACATTGTGGTTGAACACAGTGAAAATCATTTGATCTAAACACCCATCTACTCAGATTTCTTGGGTCTGCACATACAAATCCCACATATATACAGTGGTAACTGTTATTCCAGCTAAACGTTTCCTTCTCTTTTTCTTTCTAGACTTGGATGGAAATGAAGAGAGCTGTAAGACTTGGAATCACCCTGCCCAACCTCAGGCCTTCTTCACCTGCAGTCCTCTACTGAATGGGTGAAGGGTGGAGAGAAAATAGGCAGGATAGCTGGAAAATAATGGACTCATTCAGGAAAGAGAAGGCTTAGTCCCATGTGATGGGAGTAAAGAGAGGGGAGGTCTCTGAGGGCAGTCATGGTGAGGAACAGATCTCATATTTACCTAACAGAGAGCAGCCACTGATGATTTAAATGGCTTTTGCATCACATTATTAATATTTGAGAGTCAGAATGGAGAAGCCAAACACAACTTCTTCAGCAAATCAAGCTGAGCTCTTCTGGATTTGGCCCCAAAAACACGGGCAAATCATCAGCAAGATCTTTGACTCAGAGTGATCTGCACCAAGGAATCTATCACAGTAACACCACAAAACACTGCACAACTGCTGGTGCATGCAACCATCACACACACCTCGTGTCCTCTGCAGGTGAGCTGTGCAAGCACAGGAGACACTTGTCCCAAATATTCTGATTTTGAACACACAGAATCTGTCAGGAGTCCAGGACAAGGCTACTCAAGGTGGGAGCAGGGCAATGATCACTACACTACCAGTAAAAGCACTCAGGTGGGTGAGGGTCTTAATTCAAACTTGGAATTCTGACATTATTTTTTTTAAGTTTACATCTGTATGGTTTCCTTGACAATTTTCTGATGGCCTGGCTGTAGCACTGACTCATTTGTTAATGACTTCAGTGATTCATTTGCCAAAAAAATGCTGCATCAGAGAAGCTGCTTCAAGATGACAAGGATCTCAAGATGACTGAAAATGTGTTTTGCAACTCTGACAAGCGAGCTCAAACAAGAGGTTATGTCAAACAGCACTAAACAGGTTTGGGAGGGTCACTCCTTGCCTTGCAGTTTCTGACATACTGTCTCCAAGTGCTCATTTTTCCCCCTTGTTTGCACTCTGCTGTCATTAGAATGCTGTGAAGAGTGTCAGTCTTTGTGATGATTTTACTTCCTTACTTCCCATTCTGCAGCTATTCCAGGCAAGCTGCTGGGATGACAGTTCCTATACAGCAACCAGCTACATTCCAGATGTCTGAGGGTTATTTATAATTTTATATAACGGGGTCAGTTCAATGACAGAGTGAGAAAGGATGATTCAGATTCACTGACTTTTACCATTGACATCTGTAGCTGGTGGATGCTGACTCCTAGCTCACCCCTGAACCTGCCTGAATCACACTGCTGTAAATTACAGGAAGCAAAATCCAGTAACCATTTCTAAGAATATAAACCACATTAACTGTCATTATCCACAAATCACACATCTTTCTGCTCCTAAATTCGTGACTGTGCAACCTCATTCAACACAAGAGTGATGCTCATTTCACACTGAGACATCTGTGCCCCCAGGAGCAGAGGTCTGTGACTTTAGGAGCTGCAAAATCAGGGGAGTTGAGAGTTTCTTTCATCAGGAGTGCAAAACTAAATTTGAGACAAAACTCAAATAGCATGTGCAATGAATCTGGGTTGCTTGGTTGATTTTGTTGAAATATATAAGGATGTAAGGTTGCTTAAATATATAGATGCTTCACCAGGAAGAATAATGCTTTTGCAGATGTCACAAGAGTGTTGCTCATTCACAAAACCCTGAAATTAATTTTCTGAAAACATGAATCTGTTAAGAACCAATCCCAAAAAAATGTTTCAGGAACATAGAAGCAGAAAAGCTGGAAGATTAGTGAATTAATTTTTTTTAACTTCTATCACATATTCTAAAATGTTGTTTTTTTCCTATATTTTCTCACCTGTAAGGAAGAGCAGATATCTAAAAAAAATCTAGGGATCTGTTTGGTTGCAGAGGGATGACCCAGAATCCCTTCCAATAATTTGTGAGTCAATTGGCAGGAGCCAGCATGAAGCAGTGAGCAGAGGAGGGTTTCTTTACCCTGAGCTTTCATTTCTAGTTCTGGATCCAGCAGGTCAGTGCACTCCCTTCACCAGCTGTTGTTACATCTCTATGTGTGTGCATTTATATATATATACACCAAAAAAAACCCCAAAACAATGAACCCAAAACTTATGTAGAACTTTTCAGTTATCATCAAGTTGGGCTAGATTTAAATATAATACTCAGTAAGACCTCTGTTTTTTTGAAATGGCTCCTTATAAAATAGCCATAACGTTTTTGAAGGAAATATGTGCCTTAGAATATTTAATTTTTCTTTTCACTCAAAATACAAAAGTAGATTACAGCTGCTTGTTAGGAAGCAATCATCATTTCCCCTAAAATTACCTTTTTATTGAATTTTGTTCTTGCTGTTTTCCTTGAGAGCCTTTTATGTTAAGATTTTACCAGCTGAAATATACATTGTGATCATATTTGCAGCTGGTCATCACTTCAGCTCAGAACCTGGCTGAGCTGAATTCAAACATTATCAATGAGCCACTTTAATGTAATTTTGGCACCCCTAACTTAATATTGCCTATAAAGTATTATAATTCTCCACAAGTGCCTAGTGGGTGGCAGCAAATTTATTTTCATTAATGTTCTGTCTGATGTACTCATAATGGTCTTCTTAGAAACATGAAAGAGATGAAAATAACTAAATATCAAGTATAATATGACATGTGCAAAATAGGGGGAAAGAAGTCATACTACTGACCAGAAAAATGTATATATTTTCCTATCCATTCTCTGAAAAGTTATGGACTACATTAATTCCTCCCCTAATACAATCACTAGATGGCTAACTTAAATTTTAGACTTCCACCAGAATGTTTTCTTTTGGTTTTTATAAGAGTTTTGAAATCAATCGATCAACCAATCAATAAATCAATCAATCCAGTTGTATCCAGTTTACAGAGCAAGGAAAAAGCCCCTTCCAGTCACATGTTTAAGTGTGTCTTGCTGCAGCCCAGCCTGCAGAGGCTGTGTTTGTTCTGAATCCAGCTGTGCCTCCCAGCTGGGCTGTCAGAGCCACCCTCACCTGCTCAGCTCCTCTTTCTTTCAGGCCCATCAGAAGTGTTGAAACCAGCCCAGTGTCAACATCCACACAAGCATTTCAGAGACACTGGAGGGAAGAAACTGAGCAAACTGTCAGAGACACAGCTAGGTGCCATCCAGAAATGTTCCTTGTTAGCAATGAGCCTTCATCTCTGTCTAGACCTCTCTGTTTTGATTCCACAGAATCATTTAGCTTGGAAAACACCTTTGAGATCACCAAGTGCAGCCACTAACCCAGCACTGCCAAGCCATCAGTAACAACCTCACAGTGCCACATCTCCAACTTCTACATCTCTCCAGAGATGGATTGTCCACCACTGCCCTGGCCAGCCTGTTCCAGGGTTTTACAACCCTTTCAGTGAAGATTTTTTTTCTAATGCCCAAACTCACCCTCCTCTGGTGCAGCTTGAGGCTTTTTCCTCTTGTCCTGTCACTTGGTCCTTGGGAGAAGAGGCCAACCCCATCTGGGTCTAACCTCCTGTCAGGGAGCTGTAGAGACCAAGAAAGTCTCCCCTGAGCCTCCTTTTCTCCAGGCTAAACAATCCCAGGTCCCTCAGCCACTCCTCACAGGACTTGTGCTCCAGACCCTTCAGCAGCTTCATTGCCCTTCTTTGGCCATGCTCCAGCACCTCAATGTCCTTCTTGCAGCATGGGGCCCAAAACTGAACCCAGGTTTCAAGGTGTAGCCTCCCCAGAGCTGAGTATAGAGAGACATGAAGCTCTTTACACCCCTCACAAGGAGATTTCAGCTTCAACTGCCAGTACAATATATATCTCTTCCTTCAGCTTCTACAGCAAAATCTGTCCTCCTGTAGCTCCTGGAGAGTCCTCCTCACACTGCTACAGAGGTCAAGGTCCATTATCTGAGCCAAGAAAAAACACTTTTTTTTTTTTAATCTCAGCACAAGCTGATAGACTGGAAGGTCTATTATTTTGAGCAATAATTTCACCCAGTCCCTTAGTTATATTGATTCTATAGATGAAGTGAATGTCTGAGTATTTATTGCACAGAGAAAGAATGCCAAAGGTAGTAGCTCTGGGCATGTATCATTATACACACATTAAAACACTTCTGGATATACTGGCACTTCTCTGAAAACACAATTAACTTCTCACACTCATCACCATTCCTGTCATAACTGAGGAGTAGTTGAGTGTCTGGCTGTTTGAAGTGGGATGTCTGGGGCTACTGACCCCGTTAGTGGAACTGGGATCCTACCTCAGCTTTGCCTCTGGTAAAAGTTCCAGAAAGCAACTTGTTCTTGCAAGTTTATCCAATGCCAATTAGCCAACTCAGTGCAATTAATCTTAGAATTAGAAACTACGTGAGTGTTCATTTCTGTTTAATCAGATTATTAATAATACAAGTGGTCTTTTAATTATTCTTCCAGTGTACTCCTCCCTCTCTATACAAGCCTGTTTTGACTTTCACAACAGTAATTAGGACCAAGTTATTTTCCCCTGAAAAATAAATTTAAATAACAACGTAAATCACCTGCTCTGGCTAGTAAAAACTTCTTTAATTTAATCAGGCTGGATGCTTTTAAATTTTCTAGATCTCCTGAAGACTCCTCCAGATCCTCAGCAGATTTTCTTTGGGAAAATGAAGCTCTAGTGTGCACTGCAGTTATTTAATAGTATGTTTGAAAACACTCAGGCTTTCCATCCCAATTCAAATGCCTTGGTGCTCTCGGGGAGAACACAGAACATGGCAAATGAATCCATCAGCTGAACAAACTCCACTGAATTTGGAACAAAATCCAACTAGAATGATCACACACCCCTCTGAGGAACTGATCCACCTCAGAAATACACAACAGAAGTAGTCTTTGGCTTGGATAAGGGATTCACTGGGGACCTGACTCCTGTCTGGCTTAAGCCTCCTTCATTTCTGGAGTCAGAGGGAGAACTCTGGGTCTGGGACAACCTCCTGGTGACACTGAGCGTGGGTGGAACCTGCTCTGAGCCAAACCCACACCCTTGCCTGTGGTACAGCACCCACTGAGCAACCCTGCCCAGCACAGGCTGTGGGGTCTCATCATCCCTGCTGCTAACGACTGACAAGTACTCCAAGAAAGGGACCCTAAACCTGAATGCAATGAACTTCTGCTGCAAACACGGAGACAAATCAGCCTGTCGCTTCTTCAGCCAAATGCTGCAAGTTTTTAATGGCCATAAGAAGCAGGATTTATTGCAGGCAACTCGCCTCCAAACCTCTTAGCACGAAGATTTTCTCCTCCATACCGTTTAAATATAGATGAGTGCTTTTGCAAAAATGGTAGAATTATTCAGTTCTTTGTTATTGATAAAATACTCACAAAGGTCGCAGATGCAGCACTTTGTAGATGATAAATATTCCCAACAGGAAAATCAACTGACAAAAAGCTGCTCTGACCTTTTATCCATCGCACAATGACTTCCCAGGTAGTAACAGCCCCATTTGGTTTGGTTGGTTTTTCGTTTGTTCTCCCATGAACTTCAAGGATGTCTTTTATTAGTCATTCCAGGAAAAAACAAAACCCTCAGCAGCACTGCTAGTAAAGTTCAGCAAGAGATTTCAGATCATTCTTGTAGCAGAAAAGAAAGCAAAGCCCTATTCATGGAGAGAATCAGTGAAATCAGGATGCCCTTCACACAATTGCTTTGTTAATTGTACCACTGATGTCCTTCTGTTCTTTGCTGTGCTGTCAGTGTTTGTACCTATTGAGACTATTTCTCTGTAGCCACATTCATACATTTAAACACTCATCTGCATGCACCCCAACAATACCAACATGCACAGAAAGGGAATAATGTAATCCTAATATATATATATTTACAATTTTTAAGTCAAACTCATAACTTTTAAGGCTCTCAGAGCAAATTTTCAACGGTTTGAATTTGACAGTGGGTGAGGCATTGCAGATGAGTGCTGACAGTGCCAGTTTGTTCTGCCAGACAGTCAGGTGTGCTATATGCATAGTGTAATTTAGAATAAACTCTTGGAAGCACTCAGCAGTGCTTTAATAATGCCACCTTTTGTATCAGACGTGCACTGCTAGTAACCTTAAATCCAACTGCACGTGCTCCAAGATAAGGAAAATACTGTTAGTGCACAGAAAAAAAAAAAAGGGCAATCATTTCCCCCCAGTAACAAAACTGCAGTGATATGGTCCAATATTCAGGACATTCCCATTATGGAACTTGGAAATATGTCATTAATAAAGCCCAGGAGGGGTTATCCTTGTAGAAGAACAGAAGCCCAGAGCAGGTGACTGCACTCTTAGGCACCCGAAGCTGAGTAGCACTGTTCACAGCACAGGCTCCTAGGCAGGGAGATTTGGAAGGGACAGTCTCCATCAGCTGGCTGTTTCAGTGCCCTTTTTCTGTCAGTGTGACAATCAACTTGCTGATCAGTAGCAGGAGGAGCACGTGGACTCACTCAGGTTGTCCCAGGACAGGTTAGATACGGTGCTTTGCCTGCGTGTCAGGCAGAGCCCAAAGCCTTCCCCCCACAGCAAGGCAGCGTGTGTGTAAAATCTGGTTTCTAGCCTCTCTGGCAATGAATGAGAGCTCAGCTCTGGTTTTCCTCTTTGCATCCTGCACTGTGTGGAGGGTGATGTGGTTTTTGATACTGATTTGGGACCAAGAGCCCATAGCATCACAGTTCATAACCACCAAGGTGAAAGGGAGGCAGCAATTTCCCCAGAGTCATTAGAGCCTGAGACAGGGCTGCTTTGAATGCAGTGATTTTTGCTTACTACATTACAGTGGAAACATCTTTTAATACATATCCTTTGGGTCCTATATTCCTGTAACAGCTTTATCTCTTTAACAGAATTAAATGCTTAGTCTTACTAAGCAATCACATACAAATTAAAGGGACCTAATAATCATTATTTTTGACTGACTAGCAAGGGTTATCTGGGTGATTTCTTCATTATTAGTTACAGCTTACATAGGTCTTCACTGGACATGTTGGTTCCACGCAGTCATTTGTGATACAAACACATTATTTAGATGGACACCAACTCTCACAGCAAACCCTGACCTCACCCATGTTGATGACTTGCATTGCTTTGCTGACTCAAAGTGGCCCACGTGCTTGAGCCAAGGCTACATAAGAACAAGAAAATACAGGGCCAGCCTATCCTTGGTTTATTTATGCCAACTTGTGGTTATTTAATGTTAAAAGCATTGTTGACACATTTCTTTCTAGCTATCCTATTTATAATTTATTTCCATGTAGGGTGTCATTATAACACCCTCTTAAGCCATCTTCTGGTTTACTGGGAGTGCTGTCACTGAAATCAATGGTTTATTCCAGTTCCTCATGTGTGAATTACTTTCCCAGAGTGTACAGATACACTTAAAAGACATTTGTAGATTTTTCAAGCTTCACTTTTCTCTAGTTGAAGAGCAGCAATGCAAAGCATCCACAAAAAACCCAAACAAATGAAAAAAACCACACACACATAAAAACAAACAGAAAAATCCACCACAAATAGGAAAGACACTGATATAATTGAACCTTAGAGAAATCTGAGCCCACAGAGCATGCTCCAGACCCCCTGGGCTGAGGAACAGAAATAAGCAAAGCATCTGGCTGTGGCAGAAAGGTTCCTGTAATGTCTGATTTGAGTTCATCCCAAGCAGTTATAATGAAATTCAGTTATAGTTGAAATTCACCTCAGAAGCCCCTAAATATCAGAATATATACACAATGCATTTGATATGGAAAAAAGGGTTTGGACAGGGTTTGGAAAGGAGCCTCTGGATAGTTCTCCAGACCCAAAACACCCAGCCAGCATGAGGACCAGAGCTGTGCAGAGGATGATTCACAGCACTAACCAATCAGGGGATCAGCACAGCCAGATTCTGCCATCTACCCCTGATGTGCCCCTGCTAAGGCTGAAATTAGCCCAGCTCAGGGCAGACTTCTACCAGGCCCTTCCAGGCCACTGTAACCTCCATGAGCTCTAGCTCTCTTGCTGCACTGACACAACTGATCTCTTGAGAGTATCTGAGGCTGGAAACCCTCATTTATTATTCACAAAATCATCTAGAGAGAAAATGGTCAAAGAGCAGCACAAGTAGGTCCTAGAAATTCAAACCTACTGCGGAGTAGTTTCCTTGATACCCACGTGGCAGCACCCTGCCTTACTCTATGGTCTGAGAGGAAAAGCACTGAGACAGCAAAGAAATGACACCACTTTATACAGATAAATCTATTCCTTATGATTGAGGAGAAGACAATTTCATTGGAGCCTGAAACCTCGGTGAGACTCAGCCCAGAGCTGCACTCCCAGTTTGGGCACATCGGGGTCCGCACGCACTGCCGCTGCCGAGGGAGCCAAGGCAGGTGGGAGACAAAGATGCCCCCAGGACAGCTGACAGTTGACAGCCCTGCTCAGCCAGCTCCTTTGCAAGGGGGTTTTCTTCTCAGATCTGTTCAACAACAGCTCAGTGTTCAATGTTCTCCTCACCTGCAGAATCCCTGCGGCAGCTGCTGCCCGACCAGCTCCCTCCAGGCGTGGGAGGGGAGCGAGGCTGCGAGGAAAAGGCAAATCAAAGTGTCTCTAAGTTTGTTGATAGCTTCAATAATAGATCATAGCCACACGTAAAGCATGGCAGGCATTCCATGAAACTGAAGGACTCTGCACACTTACAGTTCTACACAGGTGGCTTTTCTGCAGAGCGGGGTCCTGGATCCAACCTCTGCCCATCTCCCCTCTGAACATCCACCTGCACCTGACACTGCTGCTACCACAAGCAAAACTACCATGCATTTTCAAAGCATCAGGATTAAGAAACTTGCAGCCAGATTTTTGTGAGCTGAAGGCACTTGAACTGAAAAGGTCAAGAGGGAGGAGGACGTCCCTGTTCTGCTTTGCACATTATTTGGAGGGTCATCATTAGCTCTACCTGCAGATGATCCTACTGCGTGCAAACAGCAACCCACTGTGTGCAAACACTCTCGTCCTCCCACCACAGCTGAGGAGCAAACACCTGGAGCCCTTAGCCAGGGAAGCAGTCACAACAGGCACAATCCTAACAAGTTCTGCTAGAATGGGAAGCTCCAGTACAATGATCTTAGATGCAGGAGCAGTGCTTCCAAAAATGGCTGAGGAAATGCTCCTCCCTCTGTATAGGCGATTGAAGGTGGATCCACAGTGCGATGTTGGTGATTTAATAGAAACATAACACATTCCCGTAATCCTTATCAAATGTTCAGTCACTAGATCAGCATAAAGCACAGCTTATTAAAATGGATAAGAGGGGATTATGTGATTCACATTGTCAAGAAAAAGAAAAGTATTTAAAATAGAGAGATTCCTTAATCTGTTGCTCAGAAGGCACCGCACACACCGCCGATGGAACAATGCGTGCGCATCCAACTTTTAATCACACGGGGCCTGACAAAGAATAGTGAAATGATTCTTCCTAGCACATGGGATAAGCTTTTAACAATATAATCCTGATTGCATGTCAAACTTTGATGATTCTGGTTTGGTGACAGACATAAGTATTTAACTACACTTTGCAAGTTTTAATAACAAGGCTGAGATTTCAGAGAGTCTAAACATTCGTTCTAAGTTCTGCAAATCTATTTGGGCACATCTAGTGTTTCCTAAGGAAGAGGGTGATGTGTGCTGATCTGAGCTTTAGCATGCAAATCAAACATAAAGCTCGAGCATTCACTAGACCATTTCAGTTTTTTTCCATGAAAACAGATCCCAAATGAAGACATCTCTAATGAAAGCAGCAGAATATTATCAAGACCTACACTAAGCTTTCAACAAATGATTATTTTCTGACCAGTTAACAATATTGACTCAGTGTAGTGAAAGACAGCATTCTAACCTTAAAACTAGCAGTCAGAGGTTAAATTTCTTCAGCTGGGCTAGCTGTGTAAATACAGGCAAAATCAGTGGCTTCATTAGGTTGTATTCTTATCAGCATGAAAATTCCAGAGCTGTGGCAGATGCCCACGTGCTTGAAAACCTAACCCCACTGCCAAGCACTCAGTACAGGAGATGAACGTGCTGCCACTGTCATTATATGTGCAGGGGAATCATGCACAGTAAATGCTTTCACATGTGAAATTTGAAAGCATTTATTTAGAAGAAAAAAAAAAAGCTAAAGGAAGGGGAGGTTCTGATCTTGGAAGATGTTAAAGAACTGTATTGCCAGGCTTCTCACCTGACAAGCTAGAGGTGAATTCCTGAGACAGTCACATGCACATACAAGAATAAAATCTGTACTTGAAAGAAGTTAATAAGAAGTTGTCAATATACTCAACATTTGTCTCACAGCCTTTGTTTAATGGAAATTATCTTTTTAGTTCTGGCACAGCTTGGGTCAGGCCATGAATTGCCAGCCCTTTGCTAAATGTCAAGAAAAAGGAGGTACCAAAAGCATCAAAAAACATAGTTCTTTCTGTAAAAGATATCACAGCTTAAACAAAACTCCTTACCATTAGTAACTTAGGTGACTGTGATGTTCTAGCCATGTATCAATGAGAGAAATACTCTTCAATCACTAAGGATCTGTCTCATGACTGGGAGCAAATTACATGAGAGGTTTTTCTATTTGCATCATTCAGATGGGAATTAAAAAATAAGTACCATAATAATGCATCCTAATAACATTTTACCTTCCTTAAAATCAGGTCATATCAACATGTTATCAGCAGATGGATCCAATTTTGTATGAAATCCAGAAAATCAGAAAAATGCAGGAGAGCAAATGTATCTTTCACCAGAGCCTTTTGCACTGATGGAAGTGAACCCTGTTACCATCACCAATGAAATGTTCCCTGTGACCCTATGTTTATGTAAACTTGAAACATTTTCAGATAGAAAGCTCCACCAGAAATATGAATATCTGGAGTGAAGGTGACTGGCAGGGCTGATATTTTTGCTCAGAGATCCCTGATGTACCTTTGACCCTTTAATATCAGAGAACTGATAGAACACATCCAAATAAACACTCAACTCTTACTTGCCATCTTTTTAGGCACACTGCAATCTCAATTTCAATTGTTTTTTCTTCAGTGCTAAAGTTAATTAAGTACATTTTAGCTCTTCCCTCTGGGAAAAGGAAAATACACTTCCATAACTTGAATTACTACAGGTCGAGAACAAAGTGAAACAACTTCTTTCCCTGTTCTCTACAGTAATTCAGCACCTTACTTTTTTGGCCAGTGCTCAGCAGAAGTTAATAGTTTCACTTCTGCCCCGTTTCTTGCATGAACACAGCCAATCTGAGGAGTGCTGAGCCAGCCAAGCCTGTCATCAGTGACATCAATTGTACCTGTAGCTCATCTTCAAAGAGTTAATTCTTCAAGTGAAACATTAAGCAATATTTTGTACTTACATTGATAAAATAAATTATTGTAAGGCTATTTTATTCTTAAGTATTGATTTTAAAAAGGGAACGTATGATAAAGAGGCCAGAACATCAATCATGCAATTTACTCTGACATTGAGTGAGAGACGATTAAAAGAAGGGGAATTTCTGAAGGTGGCAACTTGTTGATTAAGGCCAATGATACATCCCAGCAGATGCACAAAGCAGTGGGGCAGCTACCTCAAATCACTGCTGCTCTCTGGGAGCCAAAAGAGATGCTCAGTGGCCAAAGCAGCATGAGGTCATGAGCTGGGTTCCAAGTTATTATTATTTCATGTCAACAAAAGCCACAGTGGAAAATCTGCATCATTGCTATTTGAAGTGGAAAACACGTATGATGGTAAAACTTAAAAAATAATAAAATCCAGTATTTCTAGAGGTTTCAATAATGATTTTGAGCAAAACTGAAGCTCTGAAATGGAAAGCAACACAAATCTACAGTTTCCAACAACTGTTATTCTTTTGAAGCAGCAGCACATGCTTCCTAGGATCTCAGTAACCTTGCCATCATTTTGATTTTGTACATTTTAGTCATTTCAAGAGGCAGTATGAGCCACCTAATTATTGCTGCAATTCATTCCTTATGTTGCTGTGGATTAAACAGTAACCTATCTGTAGCAATTATGGAATAGGCTGTAACTAACTGAAATATGAATACTGCCAGTTTGTCCCACTGTGTTTCAGATCTGCTACATAATTGTTAACGTTCACAACAGTGCAGTAATTGAATTACAGAACATTAGCCACATGATTATTATGATCTTAAACTGCTATCAAATGGAAGACTGTGAAATAAGACTCCAAACTCTGGAGTTATGAAGTTCATACAGAACTGTATCTATCCTGCTCTTGAGACTTGTTTCATCACTGCCACAATCCTAACTTCTTTAGCCTGCAGAACTTCAAAACACACAACCACTCTCATCTTCTCCTGGAACTTTTCCACAGTTCCAAGCTTTCCATTTGATTTTGATACAACCCACATAGATCCTCCAGGTTTTCAGCCCTGCAAAACCTTAAGGTATGTATTTGAATGAGTTTTCCTTCTCAAGAAACACTGAGCAGATACCTATAGAGTTTCCAAACTTCCTTGCCAATCTGGTGGGGTTCATCTGATCTATCATCAGCTGTCTGTAGGTTGGATGCCCAGTCTAAGAAAGACAGATTCCGTCATGAAGAGAAGACCACATTTTCAGGGAAGAATGCATCACAAAGAAGGTGCTTGAGATCCTGCATGTGGATTCTCTTTGGAAACGCTTTTCTTGAGAAGCTTTAATGAAAACCCCAAATTTCTGACCACTTGGGATAAGCAGAAGTCTTAATTAGCATCATTTTTTGTCATAGTAACAGTGAGTAAAGGTAATTATTTCCTATAGCTTCTTACTTTTCCTGTAATTCAAACACAAGGTCACCAAATCCAAAGAGACTGTCAACTTTGACTCTGAGGGCATCACAGCTTCATCCCAAATGTTCATTTTATGGCACTGTTTCTAATTGGGAACATTCTGTCACTGAGTTTTACATCTTAAATGTGATATTCTCATTAGTCAGTTGTTGCATGGGTTTTTCTGAAGGATGGCCTGAAAGCCATGCAGCAAAAGAACATGACTGGGAACATCAGTGAGATAATTAGTGTATAGAAGTACAATGATTTCTCTGGAATCCTTACACTGTCAGAAAGACATGAAATCTTCACCTGCACATGCAAAGGCCAAGGTGTATCAGTCTGGAAACAGCAAATGGGAGCTCCTCACCCACTGGGGCTTTCTACACCTGCCACCTCCAAGTTGTTCTTCCACCATTACCCAGCTTTCCTGAGCTCTTCTGATGTGTGATGCTGCAGATCATTTGTGGTGAATAAAGTCCTAACGGATTACTCATTGTTAATTAAATAACCTGATTCTGTCCACTGAATCTAATGCATTAAAGTATTTAATGTTTGTTTGGTAAACTGCTTTGCTAAATGCTCCTTTGACTTTTATTGGTAATAAACATTAAGCATTTATGGCCTGTGAAAGCAGTTCCACATCTAGCTTATGCTGTTACTATTTACAGTTTGTTAATGAAATACCATTAACTTCCTCCAAACTGCAACTTGTTTTTGTTCTACTCCTTAACTTTTATTATATACTATATAGAGTAAGTCAATGAAAACTGCATGAGCTATAAGCAACAATGGTGTTTGTTACAACAAAACTTACATTGTCAAATCAAAACATGTTTTCAACTATATCAAGCTCAGTCCAGTATTTTTTTTCTTTTCTCTTTTATTCCTGCTTTTGCTACGTGCACACAACACATTCATCTCATCTGCCCATTCCCAGGCTGTGCTGCTCCCCCCTGGCAAGGGGAGGCACCTCCTGAGAGGTCCTGGCAAAAGGGCAGTGAGACACGTGTGTGGAAAGCCTGCTCGGGCTGAGCTCAAACCTTTCCTGCACAGGAGAGTGGCTTCACACAGCTACAGCTGGCAGTAGGAGCTAAACACTCATGGCTAAAAATAAAAAGCCTTTTCTTCCCACCCCCCCCTTAGGAAAATCCCCCCGTGCTGCCCTTCCTGCACACCAACACCATATGGCTTGAGTGCTCTTGAAATTTAAGAGCAGCTGCCCGTGCATGCAAGTGATTTGTGCTGCTACACAGACCAGACAATGAATTTTATCTGCCAGGGGTATAAAATCCAGGGTTCTGCCAGTTTAGGGCTCTCCTGTCTCCCCTGTGCACTGGCAAACAGCTCTGCTGAGCCCAACTCTCTACAAGCAGGAGGCACGTGCTGCGTCCACAGGGGAAGAAAAACCAACGTTGTGCTTTTCCAGACAGTTCCTTTGCTTTTGCATTTGTTTGCAAGTGGTTTTCTTTGAATGTTAGACACCACAAGCATACTTATTGAATATAATGTATGATCAGCCCTCCTGTTCATCTGCTTGGTCAGCATTCACAGGGAGGAGCATACTGCTTGGCATCTCTATGCTCCCTGTGCAATGCAGACTTGAAAAGCAAGGAGAGACAGGAAGGTTTGGCTGTTCTGATCCCTGCCATTCCTGCCACAGACCACTGCTGGGACAGTGCTGGTTTAATGGAAAGAGAATCCTGGAATCCTAGAATAGAGAAGCAGCAAAATGGTTGGAGTGATTCATTGTTCTCCCTAAGGACGAGTCCAACTTTGGTAAGAAAATTTGTGAAATAAATGAGATGGCCACACTTCCAGCTCTTGTGAGCTTCAGAATGACAACACATCTTTCAGCAATGAAAAATGCACCATTTTCCAAGAGGTGATATCCAGGACAGGCTCCAGTTACAGATTTAGCTATGGATAGGGGAAGGCCTGGCTGGAGAGGTACCCGTGGGGTGCCAGAAGGATGAGGGGACAGAGCCACCGAGTGGGGGTGCAGAGGGAGGAGTGTCCTTGGGCTGCCTTTGGGTAACTTCACTGGCACTTCAGTCTCTACATTTGCATCAGTGCCATGGGGAACTGCTCCAGGGTGAGCTCTACAATCTTCCCCTTGCCTAATTTACTGAGCTGGGATTTATTTTATGTTTATTTTGCTGGAATAGAGTGACTGTTGTGGAGTACTGGAAGGTAACAGCAGGAAAGGGTTATTAACTTACTGGTAGGGTACATTTTATCTTTTGGGGGGGGAAAAAAAAGCTAATGTGTGGTGGTTTTAATCATCATCTACAGCTCCACAGTGAGTCTTAAGTGCAACATTGAGGAATTTTGTTTTTTAGACACAAATCACACAATCATGGAAAGAAAAAAAAATAACAAAACCAACAACAAAAAAATTAATCCCACACTCAGCTCCCCCCCAAATCCAGGCAAAAGTAAGCTAAGAAGTGGCTAAAAAGCCACTCTGTTCTTAACCTTGCTTTGTAAGTGACAGCAAAATTAAATGGAAGCAATCATGAATCATCATCAGCCAATTAGTTACTCAGCTCTGATCCTCCTATTTTCTCTACTGTCAGAAGCCTCTTGAGCTATTGTCCTCAATTATAACTGCAATTCAGCATGTTATTTCCTCCTCAAACTACCCCTGGCTAAGGGACTAACTCAGTGTCCCAGGATATTTCCTGACCTATTGCTGGAGACCAATTCCCACTGTTAAATAATTGCAGAAGTTCAGAGTCCCATGACAGAGGGGAAAAAAATAAATCTTTTAACCTAATCATAACAGGAAAATGAAAACCTTAATTATAGAGAATAAACCTTATTTTTAATAGTAGTTTTTCCCAATACTTGGGGATCTTCTTTGATCAAAGCCAGGGACAGCATCAACAGAATACACTTGGCACTTTCTCTTCAGATATTGATTTCCCTTCAGTAAGAAGGCTGCAAGTCTAAAACTCTGTCAACTAGAGAGTCCACTGGGACAAAAGGACAGCAGTTATTCACTGCTATTGTCCAGGGGTATCAAATATGTGATTAAACTTGCACACAATTAGAGCAACCAAGAAAAGATGGTTCCTTCTCTGCTAAGCACACTCAGTGGGCATTTCACCTATTCCTTCTAGTCTTCAATGTGCATTACGATGATTTTAGTTAACACCAAATTTCCCTTATAGGATCAAATACGTAATGAGAAGACAGATTTTTACTAGAGGATAAATAAGAGATCCCTATTAAGAAAAAAAAAAGGCAGGTGACAGAACAAGCAACACTTCTAAACTCCAAGTCCCCCCATTTTGTGCAGACTATAAAAATCTAGAGATAAACAAAACTCATCTGGAAAAAAATGAGATAAAAGAAATGAAGAATTGACTGTTTCTTCATTTCACAGCAGTTGTATTTCACTGTATGAGAAAGGTTTGGGCTTCCCAGGTGACAGGTGACTAAAGTCCTTAATATTTTCCCTGCACATACCAGTCTTTGCCCCCCCTGAGCAGCCTTACAGGAGGTCTCTGCAGCAGTCCCCACCCCAGCTGTGCAGTGAACAACCCTCTGTCTCTGCTCAGCTCTGCCCTGGGCTGTTCCTCAATTGCTGAGTGGCCTCTGCAGAGTGACCTTGCACCCGACTTGTCACCCCTCATTTCTCTAATGACCACTGGACTCACAACAGAACCTGTCACCGTCCCCAGCCCCGTTCTGCTCCCCAGGCTTGGTGCCATGGGATTGCACCCTGGCTGGCAAGGGCAGTGCCCCTTGGCTTCTGGACTGCCTGCCTTGGCAGAGCTGCCTCACTCTCACTGCTCCCTCTGAAGGCCTCCAGTCTTCCCCAAAACTGTTTTTATCTGTGTGTCATGTCAAGGATGTGCAGCCCATGTGCTTAATGGCAGCTACAGACAATAGTGATTCCATAAGAAAAAATAAATATCTGGAAGTGGCATCACCTTGCATTAAACTTTTGACTTGAGGTGAACATGGAGTAGTCTTGACATTCAGATGCATGCAGGTCAGACATTTAACACTGCATGGTCCAGGTCCATCTCTCCCCAAGGAAAAGCTGCTCACCCTTAATGAATGCATACACTTGCTTTACATTTTCCCTGAGCCAGAAGAGGTTCAGTTGGAGTTTGGCTTCTGTCCAAGCTCAAGCTGCACAGAAACACGAGATGACTGTGAATACACTAATCAAAAATGTAGAGCAAGGAGAGGGACAGAGCATCATCCCTTAAAAGAAGAATCTTATTCTGTTTTTTCCCCCTCCCCCATACCCAGTGTGGTATCAGTCTTGAGTGATGTTACTTCTCAACAGCCTTAATATGAGGGGAAAAAAAATAATTAGATTAAGTGCAGGCAAAGCCTTTGGCTTTTTACACACCTAAATCATAACACCTAAATGTAAAAAGCTTACCAAGTAAGATGATGCACTTACACAATTAGTCCCTCTGAGCTCAGGAATGAGGAAATGTCAGGAACAAGTAAATGCTGGAAGGAGGTTGTGGAGTCTCCTTCTCTGGAGACATTCCAAACCCACCTGGATGCTGTGTTCATGTGTTACCTACTCTAGGGGATCCTGCTCTGACAGGGGGGTTGGACTCGATGATCTTTTGAGGTCCCTTCCAACCCCTGACATTCTGTGATTCTGTGAAATGTCACAATGAAAACATTAGTTCAGGGATGGGCAAGCCAGATTACAGAAAATGGGACAAAAATGTCACTCCTGGCATCAAGATAGGGAAAAAAAAAATATATATTTTCTCCTCCTCACTTTTTTCTTGTCATTTCTGTGTGAGTGTTTAAAGATCATGTTCAGAGGTTTGCAGATGACTTCTGTTCAAGCAGCAAGATGCTCCTGGCAAGCTTATTAAAACACAAGCCAAACAATGAACCAACAATGCTCAGTGTCACACCAGTACAGTGATGGAAATCACTTTGATCTGAGGATACATAGGATTAAACACGAGTGTTTTTAACCAGGTCACTCTCTCATTTGACACACTTACTATCTGCATGACTGGAAAGCCCAAAAAGGTACAAACTGAGCAGAATTGCAATACTGCAAGAGACCTGGATGGCAGATGGAGTCATTAAACCACTTTATAAAGTCAACTTTAAGATCTCTCAGAGCTGAAGAAGGTGAGCATCTCATCATCTCTGCACATCTCCTGAAGATTCTGCTGGGCTGCAGCTCTGCTGCCCCTAAAGGATCTTTAATAACAATTTACACAACTGTTTAGAAAAGAAGAAAGGCTATTGGAGATTAGAGACTTGTCAGAAGTAAACCCCAGATTCCCCAGGTGCCTTCTAGTCAAAGGACTGACAGAGATTGTAAATTTTCTGTTTGGATCCCACCTCCTGTTACCCTCCCTGCACAACTGCATGGAGCCTCACTTCATCTTCAATCCTTTAATGAGCTCTTTGATTTTATTAGATGTGCTCATTGATTTCCGTTAATGATTTATATATTACCTGTACTCTTAGTGATTAGGCATTTTTCTGCTGAAGGTAAAAGAAATTACAAAGGCAACCCACAGAGGGTCACATAAAACAACCACAGCAGTCTCCAAGGAGATCTTAATCGCCCAGCTGGGGGAACAGAGGAACCAAAGCAAAGAAATAAATAATACAGTAAAAGTGAAACCAGTCAGGGGGCTCAGACTGAAACCCAAGGACCTAGGAGACCAAGAGTGAGCTTCAACATCAGCTCCGTTGGCGAGGGGTTTCAACCACAGCCTGGCAGCTTGTGTGAAACTGGTTGAGGCAACAGCAAATTCCTACAGTTCTCAGGTTGTACAGTTCCAGATGGGAACAAGGAGCAGATTCAACAGCACAGGGGGAAGGGGCTCAGCCTCCAGCAACCTCTGCCAGCTCTTCATACTGATTTAAACACCAGAGTCTATAAGCTGCCCTCTGAAGCAAGATAGAATTAACCAAGTTGTTTGTTTCCCCAGGAGACCAAGTGCATTAGGAGATAGGGTAAAATGCCATTTTCACATCAGAAAGATGCTGTGCTCAAGCACACAGTCCAAGATCAGGGAGAGGAAAAAAAAAAAAATAGAATTTAAAAAAATATATCTTGGATAATTGGTAGTGCAGCACAAGCAATCCAAAAGCAGGGGAAAAAAAGGATTCAGCTCAGATAACTTGTAGTTCAGCATGAGTGTCATTATATATGACATAGAGGAATTAGCATTCCACTAACAGGTGGAGAAATAATTCTTTGGGAACCACCAACTGTTTCACTATTGCTGGTTAAACAGACCTTCCTTAGAGCCCATCTGGACAGTGCCCATGCTCTTAACTCCTGGAGAAGTCAGCACCGTTTCTTAAACAGCAATTTTTAAGTATCATTATTGTTACTTCAAAATGAGAAAGTGTAAGATACTTTTTTATTATGTGTGTTGTAGCAGGTAAGGTTGGGGAAACCACCCCAGTGATGGGAAAGTGGAGTAAAGGCTGGGAATGAAAGCAAATTCACAGAACCTGCTCAACATGCCAAGAATTAATGAGCTGGAGGCCACGTGCCCACTAGAGTCCAGGAGGAAAAAGACTCCCACATTCCCCCAGAACAGGTCCAGCCCATCCCCTGTCCTGCTCTCCCAGCAGAGGCAGAGCTGTGGTGTTCAGCTGGAGAGGGTTTGTGAGCTGCTGCCCTGCTGTGGTGGGAGGGCGGCCTGGTCCTGTGCTAACTCCCCCCCGGTGCCAGCACAGCCCCCGACCTGCCCCAGCCAGGGCTTCCCAGGGGTACCCACTGGCCACGGTGCTGTGCAAAGTACAACTAATTTAAGTGACCTCACTAAATGCAAGGGGCCTGATTACAACCCATCATCCTTTTCACAGCTTTGCTGCATGAGAACCTACTGAAAAAGCCACCCCTGTAAGCACAAATAGAGCCACAAACACTACAACAGAAACCAAAGCCATGTGCAGGCAGGAGATGCTGGTGTCCTGGTGCTCCAGTGCCAATGCCAACAACAAAGCAGCAGCCCCTGGGAAAGCCAGGGAAGGCTGCAGCCCCAGCTGCCTGATAGGGACCTTGTAAATATTTTTTGAAGTCAGGAGCATCTCCTGCCTCCTTCTATTCCAGCTTCCCAACATCAAAGCTGCCCTTATTTCAGCATTTACTCAGGAACCATTGAGGTTTCGGTGAAACTGGAAGATTAATTAAGTGATAGCAAGTTAGAATGTGGGAGATGAATGATTAAAAGTTCTCAAGGTAAAAGTAGGTACTATCCTTTCAGAAAATGGTACCTACTTATATTGATGAATTTCTTGCTCTGTGGTCTATAATGTCACTTCAAGATGAGAGGCTGGAGTGCTGTAAAGAGAATTTCTCTAAAAACTGCTCTGCTGACATTGTAACACCACTTAAGGAAAAAGTCAGATAATGCAGCATCCCTCAAAATACTGCCAGGCTGATAATATTTTTAACTTAATGGAAGGAAAGGAAGACTTCTGATTTATTTGTCTTAGGAGAAGAATGTAAGTGGAGACATTTCAATGATTATGTTCAAGTCAATTTTCATTTACAAGCAGATCTGCACTCCTAAAAACTGCAGGACTGTTAGGGATGTGTCCAGTAACTTCTGAGCAAGTAGAAAAGGAGGGGAGTACAAGCAGGAGCAACATGAACTTTTCCATCTGTAGCCCAGTTTGGTACCAGCAGGTTGCACTGAGGTAGTGTCCTGTATCCTCAGGAGCTAAGGGAGCTGATGCTGGTGAGGAGATGGTTGCTGCAAGGGCTGCCCAGTAGCAACCAACAAGGGGTAAATTGGACTGGCCAGTGGCCAGGGAAGCTGAACAGAGGACAGGCTCAGTATCCCAATAGTAATGATTTCTGGTGATTTCATGATTTTCTGATGCTACTTCTTTCCAATTTCTTCATTTATTAAAAGTTATTTCAAAATTAAGTCTTTCCTTTTCATCCATTCTTTAATCTCATGCAGGTTAACAAGGAGCAGCATCGATATATTCACTAGACTCTTCTGAAGAGGGGCAAAAGTAACCAATTCTCCCAAATTTCCAGAGTTCCTGGGTTTTCATTTTTAACTCACTTCCTGCACTATTTGTCACAGGGCAATCACAGGTCAAACACAGCCAACGAAACACAAGCAGCCCTCTGCTGTGCAGTATAATGAAACTCAGCTCCAAATCAGTCATCAATGAAACAATCAATAGCAGAGGGCTGAGGAAAGCAAGCAGGGTGTAATATCATCTGTATGCCCCACATTTACAGCACTAACATTCATCCCTAGGAAAAAAAACTGCTATACTTCTTTGTATTTTTCTTTTTTTTTAACCTAAAGAACTCATTCTAAAGTTGATTTTGAATAGTGCTTTAAACTGGAAATCAGTCTGGTGTTTCAATTAAGCACTAGATTGAAATGGCTAATTATTATGATCAAGTAAAACCTGCAACTACTGACTAGATAAAAAAGTTTGTGCTGCTCATCACACTGTCCCGAGACAGGTGACAGATTGAGATACTGAGAGCATGCTCATCCCTGTGGCATCCTTAGCAGCTGGGGGAAGAGAGGCACACAGTGCCTCAAAATAGCATCTCTGGCTATTTAAGTTAGTCGTTTCTGGCAGTTTCCAGAGCCAGGACATTCTGTGAGACTGTTCAAGCTCAGGCATCAGCCCCTCTGCTGCTCACACAGCTCAGCCCTCAAAGCAACCTGTTGTTTATTCCCATCATACAGCACCAGCAAAAAGGGGAGAGAAAGAAAGGAACAAAAGAAGGCTAAGTGAGAATTAAGTTCTTCAGTGAGCTGGCTTGGACCAAACCCTTCATTTGCCTTTTGTGCAAAAAGGCCCACGATTCAGATGCTGTTGATGTGGAGATGTTGTGGAGTCAAAACCTGCCTACATGAGGGAAGGACGACCAGAGCAATATCTTTATATCACATACTTCCCTGTGCAAGGCAACCTCAGGCACATAACTCAAGAAAAACTGCTTGAAATTCATGCCTCCCAGAGTACTATCTATTGAATGTCTCTCTTGCCTTGCAGGAAGCTGGAACAATAGGTGAATCAAAGGCAACAGGAAAAAAAAAAAAAAATCAGAAAAATCACCCTGTCAGGGGGCAGAGAATGGGAGCTGAGAGGCAAGTACCAGAAATAGCCAGAAAATTGATATTATTCCTGTAAAGAGAAAAATTTGAAAGTTCTGCTGTGGAGGAGGAAGAAAGGGAGTAGGGAAAGAAACAGAGAAAGAAATCTCAGAGCAGGGCACCTTGCCACTCTGAAACATAGCTAAGGAATTTCAAGCTTAAAGATGTGCTCTATCAGCCAAGCTGAATTTTCATTATTTACACAAACATGCTGCACACTATAGTCAAAATAAACAAACCACTGATTCACCACAGAAATATACAGCACAAAATATTTAACTGAGAGTTAAACTTTCAAATAACTCGATTCTTTTTCTTTTATTTTTTAAGCAAAGAACTTCAACATATGTAAACTGTCCTACTATCCTCTGGTACCCTCAGCAAAAGCATTCTCAGTTTAAACTGAGTCTAGAAGCAGCATTAATTGCTTTACAGTGGGATGCTCAGGTCCAGAGGGCTGCAAGGTTGTGTCCCTTCCTCCAGTCCTGTTCAGCTGCAAACTCTTCTCAGGAGGCAGATTTGGGGCTGGGGGAAAGAGCCATTTTTGGCTATTTTTTTTTTACTCAAATTCTACACAGACAGCTTAGCAAACAAGCTGGCTTATCACTGGGATAGAATCTATGATGATAAACTCTTCTGTATTAGCATTAGAAGGGGTCAAGTCAAGAACTGAAGCACTGAGAACGATCAGAGGTTGGCACTTTTAGCTTAGCTCACCCCTCCTGGGACATATAACTATAAATTATGATTTACACATGCTTAGCTTATCATTTACTGTTCCAGATGGGATACTTCCCCACTCAGATGATGAAATAACGTGGAGCCAGCAAAACATATCCACTAAACTAACAAATATTTACATGGACTGAGGTGGGGCTTTTCCAGCACCCAAATCCAGGCAGGTTTCTGAGCACCCAAAAGCACACTTCTGACTGAGGTGCCCTTTAGCTGCCAGAGTCCCATCTCTCCTCCAGAGTATGCAGAAAAACACTTCACAGGCACAGCTATTTAACACAGACCAAGTTGTAGTATCTCTCAAATTCATTCCCAGTAATGGATGAAACAGTTTTATTAAACACTCCTAAAATAGGAACATGCCACTGCAGCAAGCATCCAGCCAAGAGAACATCAACCAGAATAATTTATCTCCAGAGCTATCAGAGACTGAAGACAGGACCTTTCAGTGGAAGGCATCAGACCCCTCAGCTGGGAGTATGGCATGGGCACGTTTACCATCTGTAAACCCTTCCTTTACAAACTAGAAGGGCTGCTCAGTGAATGAATGCTGATTTTCTCCTAGGAGATGGCTGGATGCTGTTTAACTGAGGCAGAGCTGTGTGTGGCCCTGAATGCCACAGGCTGGGCAGCCCAGCAGGACCCCCCAGCAGTCCCTGTGTGCCCAAGGGCTGTGCTCACCCACAGCAGCTGGGCACGGGAAGGATGCTGGTTGGGACAGCGCTGGGAGCTGCAGTGCAAAGCAGTGCCTCCTGTGAGCAAAACCCACAACAACTGCAGGAGTTAATACCAAGAGCTGCTGCCAGCTCAGCCCAGTAGTTGTGTGTCTGGCAGCAGCATCGCTGGGAGAAACAGGCAGTTCAGAGGCACCATAAAAGAGGAGAGCTGTGCTTGCAGTGACAGGGTGACAAAGCTGTAACGCCGAGACATTTACACTTCATAGAAACCAGCTCCTTCCTGTAAAAGTGTCAGTCAGTCAAACCACTGTCCTCAAACCACCACTGCTCTTCAGAAGCATTTTTCTGTGCAGCTGGACCCCCGTGGTACTGCCTCCTACAGAGCCACTCACTCCACCAGAAAGCAAAAGGCTGAAGCAGGGCTTGGAAAGCTCGCTGGTTTCCAAAGGGAAAAACAACACTAAAGTAAATCACATGTTGATATTTTTGTTGGAATCAAACCTGATTCATAACCACTGACCAGTAAACATTTGTAAAAACAACTGTACAAAATCACAAGGCAAAATAACTTGTTACCTTTAGAAATAGGAATATATTTGAGAAAATGTGCATCTCTTCCAGGTTATCAGGAGTCTTTGAGCCATTTTCACATTTGGTTTAGACATCATTCTACAAAGATTCTCAAAAAGAAGACTCCTAAAGCAGCAAGTGTTCCCCAAGTTTGGTGCTACGTGCAATTTATTACTTTGAAGTTTCAGACAAACTACAGTTTTACTACAATTTCCTGATAATTTAAGTCTCTGTTTAATAGTGAATCCTCCCCCAAGGACAGGGAAGCATTGGAGCTGCCTGGGTTGGTGAAGACAAAAGACACCAACAGCTCTGGGAACTGTGCTGAGGGACAGTGCCTGGCAGCCCTACTTGTTCCTTCCACAACTTTAAAATTCACATTTTATAGGAAAAGCAAAACCACTCACAACACACTCAGCTCAGCAGCTTTCTGATCATGTTTGGAGGAACATGCTCCACACAACTGAGCAGTCCAGGGTAGAGCTCCCTGCCCTTGCTGCCTGTGCCCACCCAGAGCAGAGCCTGGCAGCTCCACAGTCCCTGCAGCTCAGGCAGCTTCTTGTTATGATTATTCAAAGACACGAGAAAAAAACCGCCGTCTCCTCTGCTAAAGTTACTCTATTTTAAATCACAAAAATAAGTTGCCTGTTGCTTTGGGGTCAGCAATATCTGCCACTGCCTGGCTCAGAAGAAAAGCTGGCAGGTGTTGATCTAAAAAAATACATCTGGAAGAGCCAGAGTAATCCTCACAAAGACAATCTGCATCCCTCAGCCTCACTCTGGCTATCCCTTTCCCCACACTCATTCCTCATACCTGCATCACTGCTCCCCAGAGAAGCTCACCTTGAGACACTCAGCACATGGCCAAGAGCTTGTGTCTCCCAGCACACCATTATGAAGACCTTCAGCAGCACATCCACCCCACTTCAGACAGCCCAGCTGCACCAAAAAACCTGCCTTTCTAAATAACTCCCCCCACCCCTCTCCAGGAAACTCATTTGTACTTATGCCTTGCAGCTGATCCTCATCTCCTTGCTCACCTGCACAGGGGCACAGACCCACCCTCTTTTGGGCTGGCCACCACAGTTCAAGAAACAAACATTTGGGGAAACAAGAGCCTATTTTTTCCTACTGTTTCTTATTTTCATTATTTATAAAGAAAAGAAAGCCTGAAATTGTGCTTTACCCAGAAAGCTGAATTTTTAATAGAGGGAGAGTGAGATGAGAGGGCTCTAAGCTAATGGCAATAAAAGGGACACCAACAAACATGTTCTGTGGCCTTCAGGAATGGAGGCTTTGTGAAAATTAAAGACACAGAAGGATGGGAAGCCCACTGAAAACAAGAGAAATGTTTCCATTTACCTAGAGAAGTCTTGAATTGGGCCTTTGCAAATGAGGCTCACACACAACTGAACAGCCCATGGTGTGCACTTGTCTCTACCAAGCACTCTGCATAATCTCTAGTAATTCTACTCTAATAACAGGCTGGCAGTAAAGGTGCTGATACTAATTGCTGAGCATTGCTTTGCTAAAATCAATCCTTAACACTGACCACAATAAATGAGTTAGGCTTTTATATAAAATTCATACGTAAAATAGCTATGAATCTTCCTAATGTGTCATTTGACATTTGTTATTACTTGGCTGTGGACTGGCTTTGAATATTTTATGAAATATTTATGGCAGAAGGGGATATGGGATTCATAAGAGCAAGACACATACAATATGCTGAAGATCAGTGACAATTACCACAAGGGTAAAATTAGTATAATCAGGCATCACTTTCTTATGAAAAAAAATACAGACTTAATTGGTAGCAGGTGGAAATGTCTTCCATTTTCAAACTGCACTTTGTTGGGACTGATTTCCATTTTTTTTTCTTCACTTTTGTAGGATTAAACAAAACTCTGTTTAAATGTGAAGTTTGGGTAATTAACTCGTGGTAAACACAAAAATGTTATGTTCTCTTCAAAGAAATATTTTGTAAATTCCCTTTTTATGGCAAATAATTTGTCAAAAGAAGAGAACAATAATTATGTGCATCATATCCAGCTAATGTGCAACAGATTGTGAGCAGGTAACAGTGGAATTTAGGTTTAAGAAAAAAAAGAAAAAAATTTTTGTGTCCTTGCCGGATGTGGATTGAGTTAAAAATCTTACCTTAAACATTATTGGAAAACTTCCATGATTAAAAAAGCTCTGTGTATAACTTGGTTCCTTGTCATTCTCTGCAGAGATAATGACAGATAGGATTGCTTGGGTTGGAACAGACCTCTAAGATCCATCAAGTGCAACCATTAACCAACTCTACCAAGTGATGCTGCTTGTCTCTGGCATCTTGAATCACAGAATCCTGGCAATGTCTGGGCTGAAGGGAGCTCCAGAGCTCTTCCAGTCCAACCCCTGCTGAGAGCAGGGACAGCTGCACCTAGAGCAGGGTGCTCAGAGCCTCCTCAACCCCACCTGGAATGGCTCCAGGGATGGGGCCTCAACCTCCCTGGGCAACACTGTTCTGCAAGGCAGCCAGTGACAACAAAACTATCATACAATTGCATTACCATAATTCATGTATCACCTAATTAATACTGAAAACACAAGGCCTGCTGCTGGTTTGACCTGAGGTTAGTACTCCCACGGAGCCTTACACTGGTATTTTCCTTGCTACACACCTTTCCCTGCAGGAAGATTAGCTTCTTTAGCACCGTGTTTATTTATACGTATCAAATATTTATTCACTTTTTTTTACCAGTAAGATTCAAAGCTATTCAATACCAAGTTTCCCTTGCCCACCAAAACAGTATTTCTCATGCAAATGCTTGTACCTCCGTGAATTTGTTCTCTTGAAATCTCTAGAGGTTAGGTGCTTTGAAACCTAATGGGATTATGGCATAAACACAGCGATGTACTCTGCATAATAACACCCCATTTAAAGGCATTTGGTTGTTTTTATCTAGGAGCAGACCTAAACAGCTCTCTCTTGAGGAAAGAAAAAAACCCTCTCTATATTTAAGCAGATAATACAAGTCCTTTGGAAACTCAGTTCTTCTCCAAGTGCATACATCCAATTTCCATTAGCATTTAAAGGAAAGTGAACAAGGAGAGATCTCGGAGCCTCTTCCTTTGCCTGGTGTGAATCTCCTGGCTGCAGAAATGTTAATGGTTTTCTGTATTACCTCCATCTGCTTCAACCCTGTTCAATACAGGTGTGCTACTTCTAAAGATGAAGATGTTTGTGAGTGTGTCCTGCCTGTTGTTTAGGCACTATTCATCTTCCTCCCAAAAGCATGGCTGTCGTTGCTTTCATTAGCAAAGGGTGCTTTTCACTTACTTTCTGAATTATAATATTGATTTTTTTCCCCACCCCCAACACTGCTGCTTGCTATAGTGTGTTATGAAATCACTCACAAGTTGAAGTGTTGAGGATGGGGTCTGTAATGGAAGTGCTGGCACACCCTGAAGTGCCTCGTCCCCAGCCGCTGAATGGATTGAGCCACGCTGACCTGCCAGGGAACCAAGGCCCAAATGCCTGGAACTATCATCTCAGCAACAGGGCTGGGTGCTGGTGCACTGCCTGGCTTCCAAAGAAATGCTATGAAATTCAAATGAGCCATTGGAACGGATAACTACAGCTGAGGTGCTAGAAATGTCTCACAAATCAATCATCCCAGGTGTGAACAGAATTTTCAGGTTGGCTTCCTACATATTTTATTTTTGTGGGTTTCTTTGAAGTTGAAATCTCTTTTTATTTGTAGCATCTTTGCCCTTGAGTCTTTCTTCTTTTCTAAATATTCACTCATTCCCCATAATCCCTTTATTCTGTTCTATTTTCCAGCCATACCTCCCCTGATATGCTTTTCTAAGGCGTATTCAACTGAGCCCCATCTGGATGCACATTACACTTCCAGTTTTGTCTCCACTTACCTCCTACAGGCAGTCGAGCAGCTCGAGTCTCTCTGGATCTTGTTTCACCAGCATTTAGGACAGAAATAACCTCCTGGAAGCAGAAGTTACTGTGGACTTTGGGCTACACTCAGGCCATGCCCATTACCCAGGACCTGTCCTGCATTACCCCAGTATCTCATATGCTGCATTACCCCCCATAGCTCATATCTCACTAAAGTGTTCCCCTGAGCAGGTAAATTAACTGATTGCTGCAATGTCACACACAGACTCACCCTAAAATAACATCTTGCTGGGATTATTCCTTGGGAAGAACCCACTTCTGGGTCATGCATAATATGACCACCTCATGGTCAGCATAAGGTATAATGATATATATAAATAAATAATATAATTACACTATTTCTAGTGTAGTGTATTTCTATTTTCTATTGCTTTTAATAAGTACTGTAGCAGAATGCCTCTCTAAGGAAGATATAGAGACAAAATCATGCACTCTTGTTTTAAGTACAAAAAAATGCAGTCTGTGAAGCCTCACAGATCCTCTCTCTTCTCTTAATACTCATATATTAGAACAAATAAATGTGGATATTTGGATTATATCCAATTGAAATATCACAATATAGTGGTTTCCTTTTGAATGATTAAATATTGTACCAAAATAATTTTAGTGCTGCTACTGGGGGAAAACATGATGAGAAAACCAGAGAAAATATATGTATCATATGAGCTCTTCTATGCAGTGCCAGGCACGTGGCTGATCCTCCACTTCTTCTGCCTGCTTCTTGAGCAGCCCCATGCCCACATATGGGTCAAGGCAGGCTGGTGTGTCCTGACCCCAGAATACCAGGGGGAACAGGAGGTGACTGCACACAGGCTGACTAGAAAAGCCCCATCCTCTGCTGCTTGCCTATCACAGCCTGTGCTGGAAGCGAGAGGGTTAACGGTGCAGCAACTTGCAGTTATATTTCAGTTTTGAAAAGCTAGATTTCTGAGATACTCATTAAAAGATTAATTCAGCCAGTGTCCTTGAGACAGTTAATGAGATATGCTAATTTAAAATAAATAGGTCTGGAATGAATTCTTGATAAGAAAACATCTGCTTGGATCTGTTGCTCACTTTCAAGGGAGGCAGCTGGGTCTGAAGACAGCAAGGTGTGATAAGGAGAATGGAGCCATCTTGAAAGCAACAGTTTAAAAGAACGGATGTTTTTTCAATTTAGCCCTGGAAGACATTTCTTCCATCTGACTTCTTTTGGATGCAGAGACTGAGAGGCAAGCCTGGGGCCAGGAAGCCACAAAATGAATTAAAAGAGGAGCCTAATCAGCCATCAAAGCCACCAAGGGAAACAAAGCAGCACCAAGGCACTACATTCTCCCCAGACAGCTGCAGCACATCTGGCAAAGACAATGGATTTTTCCTGAGTCACCACTGGAAGGAACTGGAAGCAGGTATCACCCCAACAGCTTTGAAACCCATTTTCCACCCCACAGCACAGCCTGGGTAGCAGGCAGCACGTTCCTCCTCAGGTGAGCCTGCACAGGAGGGCATTTTACATCCCCTGGCCTTGGCAGCTGAGCAGAATGGCTTTACAACACAGATGGACGCCTGAGTTTGGGATCTGGAGGGGCTGCAGGTTTTATTCTCAGGGGTTTTTCTGACTGAGTCACGGTGATGTGCTATCACATTTCTAGAGAGACATCCTCTAGAGAGACCCCTGGCCCTGCAGCCAGGAGTGGCCTGAGCTCAGCACAGCCCGTGTGGCCGAGGTGATGTGAGAATTGGAGATACCATCTGAGGGGGATTATTTGCATTCAGCAGCCTGACTTAGGCTGAGGTTGCTGGATCAAGACATGGCTGGAAGATCCGATTGCATTTTGACATTTCCTCACCTCTGGCTGCACTGGCTTTAGGGCCGTGGCAAAAAGTAAATGCACTGCACTCTGGGGTCTAATCTCATCCTTGAGATTCTCCATCTCTACTGATACCTCCAAAAAAGACCTGACACAATATTGGAAAATGTGACAGTCCCTGCCCTCGCTCCAGTGTCTGATGTGTAATCAGAATATGCTTGAACAGATTCCTATTCCTCCATTTTATGTCTAATAACAGCAGTCAATTCTTAATTTCAGTTTCTCTTTGGTAAAGTCTAACTAATCAAAAATCATTTGACATAAAATATCTGTTCTTCCCCCTCTAGGATTGTAACAAGCAGATTGTACATACTCGTGTATTTTCTCTAAAACATCTTGTTAAGGTGCAGTAATTTTTTGCACAAAGATTTTTATTATAGAATGATAATGACATAATTCACTACTCAGACACATCACCTTTGCTTATCCTATTTTCCTCTCATTTTCCCGAGTTGCTTTGTTCAGTCCTGGGCACATGTGCTGTCAGCACCATGCTGAGTCACTTAGCAAGTGAATCAGATATTTTTATAGTCCAGAATTTTATGTCTGTGCTGAGAGCTTGCGCTCGCAGCAGCCTAAGCTTCAAATCCACTTTACTCATGACTTTAACTGAGAGTTTGACTCCTGAGTTTATTTGTGACAATAAACTGAGAATTTTATAACAAATAGTGTGCACTGATGTGCACTTGGTTAGCTGTAATTATGAAAGATGATTGCCTCCTTCTCAGTTATTGCTTGCTGCTGCAGATGGCTACTGGACTTCATGAATAAATGATCTACACCAACACAGCAACTTCTGTTACCCTGAATATTTTGTTCAAACGATGTAAATACCAACACTCTGGACATGGACTTGAAGGAGAAATGGTCCAAAATATTCTGTACAATTAATGGCTACTGAAACTGTAATGCTAGTTCCAAATTCTTATCTATGCGTCGTGTAAAATGGGAGTACCTGAAGATACTGCATTTGGCTGGAGTAAGGTTTGGAATCAGGGCCAGATCTCAACTTAACAGGTATTAAAAAGCTGCCACTAAGCCACCTGCCTTTTATTTAAAAAATCAGAGTCACAGCTCTAGCTGGTATAAATCAGGAATGAAGCTTCAAAAGCTTCATTATATATACCATTAACAGACGTACAGAGACTCCATTCCTAAGTCATCTCAGTTTGAATTTTACTGCATCAAGGACAACAAAAATCAACTTACATTACGATTGCTGAGTAATTCAGCAGAGAAGGAAAATCTAGACTGCATTACTCTTCATGTTGCATAAATGGCTTTCTATGTCTTTAATAGTACGCAGATCAGTCATTAACATGTTTATCCACTTAGCAACTAGTCTGTTTTATACTCTCAAGATTCCCTTTGAAGAATAGCCTTGTGGTAATTCCCTTTACCAGAGCTGAACTCAAAGGCCCAGTTGCCCTTCCAGTGATGCTGGGCGAGTGCTAACGAGGCCCCACCAAATCCTTCCCTGATCCTGGTGCCCAACTTCATCTCCATTAGGAGCACACCACTTGCAGAACAGCTTTCCAGAACACATGCTCCACGCTGGGAGCCAGCTGGGAGGCCCTTCATGAAGCACCAGGGGATGGATAAAGGTGCAGCCCAGCTGACTCAAGAGCTGAGGCTTTCACCACCCTGCTCTGGAGGCTTCAGAGGCGGGGCTGAGGATTGGTAACTATGAGCCCTATTCCCTGTCTCGCCTGGAGAGCTCAGCAGAGCCTGGAGCTCATTATGCTACACAGGCAGGAGAAGAGACAAAGCTGCTTCAGAGAGTTTGTATCTGTTCAGAGTGGAAGGGGAAAGGTGTGAGACAGCAGCAGGTGCCTGGTGTGCAAGGGACCAGGGGGTCATGCAGAGGTGAAGAACTGGGCCCAGTATCCTGAGTTGTAAGCCCAGCATCCTCCTCTTCAGCTCCTTTCTGAGCAGCCAGGGGTTTACAGATCAGTTCAGGCTGCTCTGCACAGTGAACGTGCTGAATTCAGAAGCCAAGTCATATCTTTCCAGGTTATTTCTAAGTGACTGCTCTAGAATCACCAAGGCCTGCAGATACCTGCACTGCACGGATATTTGGCACATCCTGCTACTGCCTGTAATGTCATAATCGACTGACATATTTATGTACATTTTATGTGGCTTTGTGATGCATCCTGGGGATATATTTTTTTTCCTTTTGCCATAATCAGTCAATCAGAGGACTGGTACCTTGCCACAGCCAGAAATAATGCATTGACACTGCCTGACTGCAATATATTAAAATTTAAATTACCCTCTGGTCTGCTGTACGAATCACATTAACTGATCCTAAATACACACAAAAAAAGGCAACACAATAAAATTCAGAGAATGATAAATCGCTGACATTTGTCCATATTTCATAAAGAAAAGATTGGATACAGGTCTGAAGTTTACTTAGCAAATGTTTATAAATGCTGGGACCCATTTTTAAGAAAATCAGTATAATATTCTGAGTTAAGAAGACATTCCTCTCTGACATTTCATTTGGCAGCTTTAACCACAGCCTGGGTAGAAATCAATTTGCAGGAACTATGAATTGCTATTTAATTTAGGGGCATGCATAGCTTAATTGAGAAAGCATGTTAAAAGTCGAGGAGCCAGAGTCACTTGTAGTAACTGAAGTTCCCCGTGGCAAGCTGAGGATAATCCACAGCTCAAACTGCAGCACCTTTGTTCCACTAATGAAGTGCAGAGTGCCAGCAACGACTCATTTGGTTCACATAGGGAGCTCCTGCTACAGAAAGCTGCATGAGACCTTATGCCAAGCTACACGTGTGAATTAACTTCTGCGATGCTCTGAGAGAGGCTGCAGACTTCAGTTATTATCAAAAAGAAGGTCCATATTTCAGTACATAAATAATATTCTTATCCAATTGCCTGAGTCCTTTGCATTCTGCTAATTTCAGTAACTGTAGATGGAATATGAAATCACTCCCCAGTTGTTTTGCCTAAACATATCTATTTAAGAAGAGAAAAGGAGGAACTGGGTATTTGTGGAACTTTTATTACAGTTTATTTGCATGTAATTATGCTTGAGACCATTTGGGCTTTTCCTACAGAAGATCATTGAAATGCATCTTACAGCTGCCATGAAAGAACAGTCACTGTTGCACTGCAGAGGCTCTCAGCTCCTGCTCACACACTCAGCTCTGCCTTTCCCTCTCCCCACCATGGTCAAACACTCATTCCAGAATCACAGAATCCTAGCAATGTTTTTTCAAACATTTCCATTTCAAACCACTGCCCCTTGTCCTTTCAGAATCTGGTTCTTTAAACCGTTTCATGTCAGCCACCACTGGCTGTTTTCCTTATTTATTTTTTTTTTCCTGTTGAAAATCTGAAATGTCCAAGTCAAGCTCACCTGAAAATTTGCAGTATCCACCTCTCACACATGGTGTGCATCCCAGGGTTAAGGGAAACTTGCAGAAAGCTGGCAGGACATCAGCTGTGTTGGCATCATTACTAAAGGGTTTCTTTTCAAATTTTGAGCTCACAAACCACAATATGGCAGCACAAAAAAAAAAAAAAAGAAAAAAAAAAAGAAAAGGATCATGGCTTGAACCTGCCAGATGGAATATGGAGACAGCTCAGGAGAACTTGCCAAAAGTTCTGTGTGTGCATGTGGGTGCACAAACCCTTTGTAAAATTAAGCAATCCCTTGAAAATCCTCTAAGAAAATTTACCACCATATATATTCTTACAGATATTAGCTCCAGCCAGCTACTTTTACACTGTTTCCCCTATCTAAGGCACTTTTCTGCTCCTGATTTACTGAGAGATGATCCCAGTTATGATTTATTTATTCACACATGTAACTACCCCTAAACCTGGGCACAGGTAAATGCTTTTATGTCAATACACAACCTTAAACCCCTCCACTTTTACTCATTGCCTGGTCTTTGTAGCTGGTCAGTGAGTCCTGTGATGTTATTACCATTTTAATTACACAAATAAAACTTTTTTAGAATAGCAAACTATGGAGCAAAAAGTATCTCGTTCTCACACAAATAAATATTAATTTATGAAAGACTAGGAAACTCATTCCATGACTATTCATGACTAGGGAGGCAAACACCCTAGGTCCTTATTCTGGGATGGATACAACTCTAAGCCCTGTCTGGCAGTGAGCTGTGGAACTCCAGTAGCCTGTAGGAAGCTACAACAGTTCACACGAGCCAAGAGGACCTGAACTTTCACTTTGTGTGTCTCCACTGTATTCTCCCTTTGTCATGGCCTTTTTACCTTGCATAAATATGTTTAATCACCTTTAATTAAGATAATTGCATCATAGCTATTCTACTCACACTTAAACTGGTATTTAAAAGATTCAGCTCCTTTAAAGTTTTGCTAATGATGCAAATTCACACGAGGAGCAAAGTAATATTGCCAGGGGTGATGTCAAAACCTTTTGTTTTTGAAAAATTTAGAAATTTGGTCATGTCCAGAAGCTGAATGGAGGTAAATAGCTAAAAAAAAAAAAAAATAAAAAATTGAGATATAGCTAAAAACTCACAGGTATCATGATTGTCAGTGACACGGGTGATATTAAGCTGATGATTATTGAGGAAGACTTTCCCCTTGACTTCACAGCTGAGGTACATACCATGGCAACCCTGGCCAACAAGAAAAGTTTTGCTGTGTCAAGAAATAAGAAAGCTCTGCCTCCTCTCCTCAAAAGTGCAATATAAATTTAGAGTAATCCTTGGGAGAGCTTTGAAGATTTTAGCATCTAGGCTGATTAAAGTCACATTTTCTGTTTGCTTTCTTTCTACACTAATTATTCCCATCTATTATGTGTTATGTGAAAAATTCTGTCATGAATTGCATCTATGGCAACACCAAATTACTTACAGGACCTTGGTGTGACTGCTGGTGATTCACCCTGGTGTAATGGAGAGCACAGTCTGGCCTCTCTGCCTTGCAGATGTAAAAGTATTTTTCATGGGATGGTTGAGGTTGTGAAACTGAAGCCAATTCCCAACTTGTGCAGCCAGACACAATTCATCTATATATTGTTTTCTAAACAAAGGCTTGCTTTTAAAGGTGGCAATTACAGGTAATTGCATCTCTAATAGTGATATGTAGCTCAATTATAAAGCCCTTCCCTGAGAACTGAGAGCAGAAATACATAGAATAGCTTACTTCTTATTTATTTGCTAACATGTTTGTTTGTTTGTTTGTTTTGAGCTTTCTACACCTGCTTAAACTGGCTTCATAATGACCTGTTCTAATGCAACACTGATGGGAATGTTTACTAATGGTTACTTAATTATGGAATGTCCCAAAGATCATTATAAATGTAAGACACTCAGATAATTAGAATTAATGTTAAAGACTCAATTTATGCTTGGTAATATCTAAATATGCAAAATCTGCTCAAAACCAGAAGTACTTCATACAGCAGGTTCAGCACATTTGTAGGCAAATATTTGTTATCAAAGCAACTTCCAAGCCTGGGTCACCTCCTCAAATGAGTTTCATTAGCTGGCACAGCTTTAGCTGCAGTCTGCTCTCAGATCTCTCTGTGAAAGTCACTGCAAAGAGGAGGCTCTTCAACAATAACAAGAGCAGCAGGTTAGGGGTAGGAAACGTGCAGCAGCATCAGTCTGTGCTGAAGCAACTACTCGGATTAGTTACTGGCCAGCAGCTCAAAGTAGTTTTCCAATTTGGCAAAGCTTTTCCTATTTAATGCTCTTGATGTTATTACCATACAAACAAGGGTAAGTGTTTCTCACCAGGTTATTGTAACTGTGTTTACCAGGGAGTTTTCTCACCTTTGGTGTTTGGCTTTACTGGAGCAGCTCCTCTCCACTACAGCGTGTAACTGGATAGGCTTGGGAAGGTGAAGAGAGAGGGACAAGACCTGCTCAGTGGCAGCAAAGTAGATGCTTGGAGCAAAGTTATAATTCCAATTTCTCCATTGCCCTCACACTCCCATTAAACACTTGATGCTTTGTGAGCTTGCTAGAGCATGCTCGTTTCCCATCAGCCCAGGGAGGCTGTGTGGAAAATGTGGGGAAGCTGTTAAGAGAACAAACAAGCTTTATGTGCTGAGCTGAGCTCCTTCTATGCTTCCTCACCAGCCTGCTATTTTAGCATCTTCCCTGTGATTATTTTTCCCCCTATGGTTGGTTGAAACACCCAAAGCTGGAAGAACAGAGCTAACCATACCAATTGAGGCTGCACTGGGCAAACACAAACTGAACAGGCACGAGTCCACTCACTGCACCACCAAATGACACTGCAAGGCTGGGGGATTCTCATGTCAAGGGCCACAGGGCAGGAGAAAACTGTTTTAACTTGGCTATTTTCAGCAGGTTAGACTGAGGACCCTGGAAGAACCATCCTCCTCAAATCCAGCAGGCACCCCCAAAGCAGGTATCTAGTGCTGCAGAGCTCTGGGGATGGGTAGTCAGATCATGAGCCCCAGCCCCAGGGGAAGCTCTGACATGAGTCCTGCTCCCACCAGCTCCAGTGCAGGAGCTCCTCCAGCCACATCTGCAGCAGCCTGGGTGAGCCCAGAAGTGGCTGGAAGGGAGCAGCTGTGCCAGTGACACCAGAGCTGAGTTTTGCCCCAGCCTGGGCCCTGGAGGGTCCAAGGAACAGCTCAGCTGGTTTAGTTGGGGTTCAGCAGTGTCAGTCCTGCTGCTGTTCACGGGCTGTTTCAGTGCAGTGGCAAAGCCCATTACATAGGTGTAGAAATTTGAAAGCATGTTTAAGGAAACTGCTAAATCTGTTTGCCTAGATAGGAAAAATGTCACTTTGAGGACAGTTGCATATGGAGACAACTTCCATATTCCTGCTGCTGAAGGAGGCTGTGTGAATGCCAGAGTTGCAGGCACTGATTACAGCCCAGCGCTGGCAGGCGGGGCTATCCTGGCACTTTGTGGAGGATGAAGATCCATATGAGTCTATTTTATCTAGGGAAAAGATGAGCAGGCACCCCCTGTGTTGGCAGCTCTGTACATTTGCAGGACTTTCTTTTTACCTACGTAACTAATGCAGACTCTGATTCAGTGTTTGCACACTCTCAGCAAAGCAGCAAGTGCCTGGAGCAGCACAGAGCAGTCAGGCAAATATCCTAATGGAAAAAGTAAAACTTCTTTGTCTGTGCTGGAGAAATTTCATTTCTCACACCTTATAAATGATTCTTTTGCTTTATTTGTGTCCAGAGATGGCATCTGTTTTCATACAGCACAAGTAAAAATCTCTCCTCGCTCTGAAAAAGGTTTCTCTACATGTATATTTATATAGAGATAAATGTTACATCATATGTATATAAAAGATCAATCTGTATCTAAGCTCTCTCAGTTATAGATGCTTATAGCCACACCACCCTGTTTACTGGCATGAATTAATTCCTTTTTAAAACCATTCTTTTACTTTTTGTCAGCACAGTAACCCCGTGGCAATCAGCTCTGTAATTTAATTACTGGCTGGGGAGAACAGCCCCTCCTTGTAAAAACTGATGCCTAACATTTTCATTAGGAAAATTTATTTCTCCAAGTAGAGAGCTCCTAAAACCTCTATTTTATAGAAAACAAGCAACCCATGACTCACAATTTACTTCCTCATCCTGCTGATAATTGTCTAGGCTCCTGTGAGACCCTCACTGTAGGCAGCATCTGCCAGCTCGGAAAGCTCGAGTCCAGTTGGTGTTTTCTACACACAGATACCATTTCCTTTTCCTGGACATTCTCACCCACATTCTGCTGTGTTTTCTAGGTCTCCTGCAGCCTCGTGGAGATAGGATAAGCAGAATGATGTATAGTATACATATTCACACTGATTGATGCAGCACAATAATGACACATGCTGTTTTGTTCTCTTTGGCTCAGAAAGAGCTATCAAATTATTCCACATTAGGAAAGAATTATTGTGATTCTCATTGAGTTGCTTTGTTTTGTTCTTTTTTTTTTTTTTTCCTCAGTGGCTATAGGGTTGGTTGTCAGATCCACCAGCTGAGCAAGAGGACCTGAGGTCCTGATAAGAATGTAAAAAAATCCTTCCTTTCACTGCTGTGCAGTGGAAGAAAACCCTGGTGGTTTCTACAGCTTTCAGCCCATGTAATCTACTGCTGGTCCAGTATGGAAAAAAATTCCCACAAAAAATCCCTTCAGGGAGCATAAGGAAATCTTTGGCTTTGCCAAAATATGCCCTCAGGGTTGCAGGCTGTGCTGCCTGTGCCTAGCTTGAGGGAAGATGATATGAACCAGCTTTCAGCACTGTCAATATGGCATTTTTCATCACCACATAATCTATTTCTAAAGCCAAAACAAATAATTCATCATTTTTTTCCATGGCTTGAAGAAAACCTATTGAAGCCAACCTGTGAAGAAGAAGAGTTGCTGCACATCTAGCATGACCATGAGGTCAGTGTACCAAGCTACCTGGACTCAGCTGCTGGCCTGGTTCTGCTCTTGCTGCAGTTGTCTTCTGGTGGCAAAGAATAAAGCAGATGTAGATCCCCACATCACACGTGTATATATAGATGCAGAGACATTAATAATTAAGAAAAAAACCTTCTAAAGGGTCAGGATTAGCATCTCCCAGCTGAGGAAGAACTCCTGATCAGGATCCCAGCTCTGAGAGCTCTCCATCGCCCCTCTGGCTAACAGCCAAACACAAGTGTGCTGCCTGGAGAAGGATTTCAGAGTATTAATGGTTTTCATAGCCCACACTAGCCTGGATTCATAACTACTCCAGGAGTGGGCAGACACAGGGATTTCTCAGCTACTCCTTTCACAACAGCCAACAACTTTCCCCCAGGCGCAGAGGCGTCGCAGTCAGCAGGGCAAGCCAAGGGCAGGGGAAACCAAGGGCAGGGGAAGCAGTTTGTGCTGCTACAGACCTGGCACCTCAACCTGCTGCTGCTTCAGGAGGCAGTGTCAGGAATAGAGGAGCTTAATTACTTCAGCTGGATGCTGATGGATTTGAAGAAGCAACTTTGGGCCACCCAGCGAAAGGAGATGGATGTGGCTGGGGCAGGTGCCATGTGGCAGCCGAGTCCCTGCATCACCCAGCCCAGCTCTGCCTGCTGCCACAGGTACTGCCACGGGGCATCTGGTCCCATCAACAGGGAGCAGCAGCCTGAGAAATGGTTTGCTTCTTGTTCCATGCTATAAAGTAAATGCAGGATAAATACAGCAACCCTTTCCTTGCAGTAAAGTGCCCTCTTCACAGAAGACACTGAGATAAGAGCAGTGGTCTCCCAGGAGGAGCCACCTAGAGCAGGGGCAACCTGCATCCCTGGAGAGCTGGAAAAGGGTCCTGGGTGGTGTCTGGGGATCCTTGTGCCCACCTGTCTGTGCAGTCAGAGCACAAACCCCAATTTCCTTAGCAGTAATAAATCAAGGTGAAAATACATAAGTACAAATTAATATCTTCATATATAATTCATTAATTCATGTAGAAGACTGATAGAGGATGTTAATTCAGACTGACAGTGTGTTAATTCAGATTGACAGTGTCAAGGCAGTACCTTTCTGGAGGGGAAAATATCAGAAATGGTACATTTGCTTTCCAATTTTAACTACAGAGCTGTATGGATTTCAGATGGCTGTGTTTTAAAACCACAGGAAAATATTCCTTGCACTTGTTTGTCATGCTTGAGCTTAATGTGATTTGAATGAGAGAAGATATTAAGCCTGCCAGCTAATACATTTATTGTAATAGAGAGGAAATATTAAAGAGAGATATTATAAGGAGATAATATATGATAGACATTATAAAGAGAGCATTATATATATAATGGGAGGGGGAATGGTATATGCAAGTCAGGGATCTTAGCCCCACAGTAACTGCAGCTGTATTCTGCTCTGCCAAGGAGCAAGACAAGGACCCAAGCTCTTTGCTGGGCTTTTGTAGTTCATTAGTAATATCACAAGGCTTGAAAAGGATTCTTTTTCCCAGCGTGAGGGGAATCAGCTCCCTTGCTGTGCTCTATCACCATGCCTCCCATGCATCAGTTTGCATTTACTTCTCCTTCCCTCTCACAGCTCGGGGGTAAGGAAGCCAAGGTGGGTTTGGCAGATTTTCACACTGCCTCACAAGAGGGAGATAATCATGATTAAATTCCTCACTCTCCCGGCTCTTGGGTTTTTTACATAGTTTTTCTAATAATCATTGAATCACCTGAGAATTGGATCTCCTCCGCATCACCCACCGGTCTAGCCATACTAGTGGCATCCACACGAACCCACTCATCTGACCACATTCATATCCT
>JAOEGS010012523.1:134497-167976 GCA_025447755.1 Corythornis vintsioides | reverse complement strand
TAAAGGAAGGGGAAAGCTCACACCAGTGATAAATTTGGTCAGTAAAATTACTTTTATTCTCTCTTTTTTTCTTTTTTTTTTTTTCCACCTCCCCCCCAGAGTTAATCCCCTGGAGACAGGAAAGGTTTTCAGTTGTGGTTTTCAGCTCCATGTAGGATTTGAACAATGAGTGGTGAGTTTGCTCTGACAGCTGTTCAAATATCTTGGAGCAGGCTGAGCATTCCTATCGATTAACTAATACATGGGCAGAGGGGGTTAGAACTGATTGCTTTTCACTAACTGCTTCAGAAGGAAGTTTCAGGAGAAAATGTGCTACATTATCCATTTCTTCCTAATCCATTTTCATGCACTATACTCCACGTTCATCTCGTGTAACTACTGAGCTGTCAAAACCCAGAAAACAGTGAAGAATGTAGTTCTGTGCTTATTCAGAAGATTGAATCTCACTGTTTAGTGCAGCTGCTTATTCATAATATAATTAGGCAGAAATAACAGCTTATGTAAAACTTAATAAATTCCTGGGACAGTCCTAATTGATTGATGAATATTTTCTACCATCCTGTCTGGTAGAAATGCCTTTTCAAAATAGAGAACCTTCACAGTTGCAATTATTGGCATCCCTTTGCCTGATCACTGCAGTTAAATAGCATTAACAAACACGAGCCCAGAGGATTTCTCCTGCAATCCAAACCCCTGGTTTGCTGTGCTTTGTACCTCGCTTGTGACATGGCTTTCAGTGAAACTCTTCAGAGGATGCAAGACAAGATCCCTTCAGGAGACAAAGCTGAAATGAATTTACCACAAATGATTCAACACTGCCTTAAACTCTCAGGTGACAACAGGGCCCAATCCTCCTACTGAAGGACACAGTGTGGTTTAAAAGGAGGAAACTTAAGTGCTGAAGTAAATGCTTGTGTTGAGCATTAACAAGTGAATATGAACAGTTGGAGTGCAGAGGCAGTCCACACTTACCCTCTGGGTTTACATTCAGATCTATAGATAGCTAAAATATTCAGACCTATTTTACCCTTAACAACAATCAACTTCTCTAAGGTAAAATCCTAGCATTTTAGGGCTGTTCACACACATGCTTGAGACAACCAAAACCACCTCCTGCAAAAACTGCTGCATCTTCATCTCTAAGAAAATACATACCCTCTTACACACCAGCACTCGCCTCTAATGCAACAGCCAATTCCTGTTTGAATTGCTAATAGAAAATGTACGTGTGTTGCATGGTATAAAAAAAAAATATGGAGAGTTATCACCAGGCAAAACATCTGCTGAGGTTTTGTTGTACTTTTGGAATTCTGCAGGGCTGTGTGGAAGCTGCCCCAGCAGCCAGAGCAGGGGCTTCTCCCAGATACGCTGAGGCCAATGAAAAACCACATTTAATCTGCACTGCATCTCCAGCGTGGGCCTCGCTACATGAGGGAAAATCTCTCCCTTTTCTCAAGGAGAATTGGCCTTTTCCCTGTTCTGATAAGCAGAAATGAAGGTTTTTCCTTCTGTGCAAAGGTAGAACAGAAACAGTGAATTTTAACTCACTCCAGGGCTGTGCATTCCTAACTCCCTTCCAACGAGCTCGCAGTAGTTTCTGGAACAACTCTTTTCTTAGCTTCTCCACAAATAAATTCAATTTTTTCCCCCTATCTTTCATTTCTTTTCCTTTAATGCTACTAATGTGTACTATTGTACTGGAAGTACCTCTTTTAACTCAAATTGGAAGTTTACACTGTCAAGTGATGTGTGTAATGAACTGAACAGTTCTTAAATTTAAAGAGTGCTAATTAATTTTTAACTGAGGAACAATAAAAAGGAAGAATAGGCTTCTTTGAGTCCCATGGTGTTGCTTCAGACCTCTAGTTCTATTAAACAGAAACTTATAGCAGAGCTTTAAAAAAAAAGGATCAAAATATAATTCAGTGGCTGTTGGAGCTACACTAACATTTATTTTACTCACTTGTATTTCTAAAAACAGACTTCACTTTGGACTACAAAGACTATTTGTAATGCATAATAAAGTCAGGTCAAGCAAAAAAGATGAGAGAATGCTGGAAGCTGTGCTTTGTTTTTATTTCCTTATATATTCAGTACATTTGGTTTTCCAGATAAGCATTAAATGGATGCAGTGCTTTTCAGAAATCCTTCACTTATTTTGAGAGGAGCTGAAGTTGTGATGCTCTTAGCACAATTTTTGGTAATTTTGTTAATACTAAGCTTTACAGCATTACCCTGTAGGTCTTCTGTCAAGCCTGAGAAGCCATTTGCACAATTTCACCTAGAATTTTCAAAAATAGAATATAAACACATTTTCCACTTTAAAATAAAAAGAAACACTAGGAGTAAAAAAAAATAAATAAATGCAGTAAAGACCCTTGTTTAAACATCCATCTGCAAATAAATTACCACACAATGTGTGCTGGCCTCTGCACAGATTCCTGCCATCCAGAGCACTGCTGGCAGCAGCATGGAGTGGCTAACCCAACATTTGGCACAGTGGAATCTTCTAGAAGCTTTTCCTTGCCTGGCTCAGCTGGCAATGTTTGGCTGCTGTGGGGCCCATCAGGAGCACACTGCAGGCACTGCCATGTCCCTCAGCACCAAACCTCCACACCTTTCACACAGAAATAGCTTTATCTTAGTCACAAACAATTAGATCCATTAAAACTTGTCTCTAAGTTTTTCTAAAAGCTCTCTATTCAAACCCCTCTCCATTTGCAGGTTGTAATATTAGCAAAATGAGCGTGGTGATTAGAGTTTGACCAGCTGAAATGCACCAGCTCCTGCCTTGGTGCCAAAGCAGGTTACCAGCCGTGTCCAGCCAAGCAGTGTCTGCAGCTTACACTGGCAGGTTTGTAATTCACTGAAGGTATCTCATTTTCCCAACTGGGTCCAGATATGACAGTCATGATAAATAACCTTCCATTGCTGGCGTGTTTACTTTGCTGGAAAAGGAGCTGGGAAATAGGTCTGGGGTACCTACATGAATAGGAAAGAGTGTGGTGAGCAGCCAGGGGACAGGGGCTGTGTAAGGGAGAGAGGAGCAGTTTTATAAATACACTAAAAAACTTCCAGTGGGCAGTTGAAAGGTGAGATTACAAACAGTGTGAGGTTCTGGGAGAACCCACAGCATTCTCTGTATTAGAAAAAATAAACAAACAGAGGTTTTGCTTAATAGGAAAGTTTGGAAATGTTTCTCTCTGCTTTACTTTCTGGTGCATCTCTGTTTGTCCCCAGACAGATTTGTCTGCAGTCAGATCAGTGTACAGCTCTGCCTTGGGGATGACAACTCTGCTTTGCAACACTGCAAGTCAAGATTGCCTGGTCTTAAGGAAAGGAAAAGCTTGATTTTTGTTTATTTTTTTTTCTTCTCTATCAACAGTTTCTTTATTTAAAGCCCATGATACCACTTAAAAAAAAAAAAAATCCATTCCATTCTTTCCTACTTTAATCTGGGATAATCAGCCTGTTTATCTCAGACTACACTGCCACCTCAGACAGATCACTTGCACTAGAGAGAAGCTGTCCCAGTCCCCTGCCTACTGTTCACCAGTACATGCTCTCATCTCATAACTGGGCATTGCCAGAAAGCCAGTTTTCACTTGACTGTCCTGATATTTCACCATTTAAAAAAATAAAATAAAAAAAAAATACAGGTTATTACCCATAGCCAGGGCTTTCTGCTCCCTGCACTATTTTGTTGATGTTCATTTTGTATTTCTATACATTCCCCCTGAGCATTGAACTGGAAAATAAAACTGAAGCTATTATTCCTCTCTATAAAAATAAATATCTCACATGCTGAGCACTCATCCGGCCTTCATAATTCTCCTTTGGTTTTTCCACATTGTGTGATTGGGTGCAAGAAAACAGCTCAATTATCTATTGGACATAGGCACTAATGAGGCCCAGTGCACTCGGAGCTAATTGGAAGGAGAAGCCCAATGTTTTAATGATTGCAGCCTTAATATAGCTAATAACCAGGATGGCAGCAGAATTAGTTGGTGCCACTCTCTGTGCTTCCCATGGTGGCACAGAAATTCTTCCTCAGTGTTTCTTGGGGCCGAGTGCCCTGCTGATGAATGTGATTTCTCCAGGTTAGATGGGTATGAAAATGGCACTGCAGGACCTGCAAGGTGCAGTCACTGAACTAACCTCCCTCCAGACCAAGCTGCTCACTCAGAGGACCTGATGAACAGAAAGACCAGTAGGCAATGGAATCAGTTGTGATGCTCCAAATTGTCCTGGTCACACGTTGCTCCTGGAGTAATTGTTGCTGTGTCCTGGTTGATTTTTCTTGTAAATGTTGGGAGCGATGCAATTAGTGGTGATATGAACATTAATTGACCTGACCAGTGAATCAGAAAGGCAGCCCCAGGGGAGGACTGAGAGAGTGACAACCCAGAGGAAAAACTGACAGCTCTCATTTGTGTTTCCACAAGCAGGTAAGCAAATGAATGAAAATTGCTCTGTGCCACCAAGTGTAGATATCCCATTAACAAGCCCTTGGGAAATATTTTCTAGGGCCATCAGCAAGTGTGTTTTATGTGGCCAGCAAGCTGCCTTCCTGGTGAACTGCTGGTTTTCATGCACACTCAGGAGGATCCCTTGTTAATGCACTGCCAGGCTGTGTCCCATTCCCAGCTCTGCTTTAGGAACTTCAGAAACACAACTGGACTGTTCTGCTCCAGGGAAAAATGCCTCTTCCTTCACTGAGGTAGAGTGACTGTTGTTTATCAGGAAAAAAGGGTGCTAATAACCCGTGTAGTTGCTAAAGGCTGGGAATTCTGACATAGACTTAACCCAGAAAGAAGAAAACCCCACAAATCCTCCTAAATCAAGTCATTTCAAGCCTTCACTCTCCATAAAGTGAATTATCTTGCAGAATTTCTAGGAAGTTCAGTCCTTTTAGGTCTCATCTGTGGTTTTTTCAGACCCATCCACACAATTGCTGCTTCCCGAGCAACCTGTCCAGGGGCAGTGGCTCCTGTGACAATCCCTCTTTGTCTTCCCACCAGCTCTCAGCTCAAGCTCCAGCACCAAAACCCTTCCTCGTGTCAGCAGCCATTTGGCTTCTGCTTCCTTTTCCATCCTCCCCTCCCAGACTGCCCATTTCCCTTTCAGAGTGAAAACTCAGCAGTGGTCTTCTGATGCCTGGTCAGGCATGGAGCAAGAAAAACCTATTCTGACATTTTTAGCCCCATTTCCAGAGTGATCCAATGGCAGGATCTCACCAGCTTTGCCATTGCCTTGCTCCCTTTCCATATATATACGAATTGCATCCCCTGCTTCCAACTGCTCCTTGCACTGGGTATTCAAACCATCAGCTTTAGACATTGACTTTAGCCTAGGTCCATCTCACTGGCTACTAACAACAAGTTGTAATTAATGACATTTTCTATGCTATATTAAACTCTTTCAGTCAAAAAATATCTCATTGAAAAATCAGGAAACAAGTCCCAGGGCTATCATTATCCATCTGCTTTCCTAGAAACTTTAGGCAACTGCAAAGAATTTTAAAATAAATTTATATATCGTTCTCTCATGTCATTCATGACGTGCACCAGATTATCTTTCATGCTGCCTTCTTGGAGAGCAGGAGTATCACGAGTGTTAGTTAGCAGCCAGTGCCCCCAGCCAGCAATGAAGGCAGCAAACTCCTGCTTTCCCAGGTGGCCTTTGCCTATTTAGATGCTAAAAGGGAGCTGCTCCTCAGTGTCTTATAGATCCATCGTGGAGAGAAGAGGGTTACCACTTTGAACAGGCAGATGAGAAACTAGTGGCCATCTGATGTCCAATTAACAGTAAATACACAGAAACAAACCAGTTCTGGAAAGCCTAGGAGCTCAAAGAAGGCAGGTTCAGTTTTGGGGAAGATTTGGGGTTTTGTAGCATCTGGACAGATTTTCATGTGACCACAACGCCCTTCTTGTGATTGAAAGTTGTTGAACCTGAGTTGGATCAGCTTGTTCCATTCACACAGGAAGGCACAATGCACCCCAGTAGTGCTCAGGAAGAAGCTGGGAGGCTGGGGAGGGAGCAAGTTAATAGTTTTTTAAGATCAGGCTGAGTTATCCAAATAGCCAAACAGTCTCAGCATTGCTCACAGAGGCAACCCCCTACTAAAGCCATCCAGGCTGGCTACCTCAAGCTGGGCAGCAGCAATATTCCATCCCAGGAGCAGCCCAAAGCTCATCAGGAGCAAGGAAACCACCAACCTGGGAGTGGAGCAGGACGTTTGCAGCAGAAAACTCAAAGGACTGAAGCAACCAGAACTGGGTCACAGACATCTGAGCACAAAACTCCTGAGCCTGGAAAGGCTCCCATTTGTTCAGTGCCGAGCACAGCGGTGTCTGGATGTTCCAGTTCCATCCTTCAGGCAGTGAAGATGACAGCAGCTACAATCCCCAAAAGGTTCTTTCAACTTTCAACACTATACACATATATGTTGCAAAAAAAACCTACAAAAAAAAAAGAAACTCTGGCCTATTCTGCTTCACCATTGCACACACTCCTCTTCTCCCACTCCTCAGAGCTGCACTGTAGCAGGATTGCCATGGCACTGCTCAGGGCACTGGGGCATCATTCATCTTTGCTCTTTGGTTACTTGGCTTTCAGTCCAAACTGAAGTCAATACAGATCATTTTTGTTCACAAGTATGTCAAATTTAAGATTTGAACTGCATTCACTTGATATTATTATACTAAAAGTTTTACCATTTAGCTCCAAGCTCACCTGGGAACAGATGTTATAAATAGACACTTAAAAGTTCCTGTCAACTGAGGTTAATCAAAAACCACAAAAGCCAAGCTGTTACCTTTTAGCTCAGGATGTAAAGGGCTTCCAGTTCTTTGAAAGATAACTCTGAACTCACCTACCTTCCCCACCCCTTTGGTGCACACCTCAGCAAGAGGTGAGCAGTGGCAGCAGAGCATGCAGAAACTGCCAAACTCGCCCTGCACTGCTCTGGGAGCTGAATTGCAGCCCATTAAAGCATTGGAGTTGCTGCCACCTATGGACGAGTGTTAAACAAACAGGCGTGTGGGACTGGGAAAATGGAAGTGCAAACTGACAAGTTTCTCTTTAATATTCCAAAGTAAAAGTATTTTTTCCCTCAGCATTCTTAATGCTACTCTTTGTGCTGATGGGCCACGCTCAACATCCATGGCACAGAGTCTGCTGAAAACATCCAGTACCTCAGGTGCTGGCCCTTGTGTTGTCAGAGCTAATGGAAAAGAAAACTCAAATTTCTCTAACGTTACCTGTTACTATGCTCAGCATGTTTAATGCAGAGCAAAAATTAATTATTGTGTTTTAGTCTCAAATACCCAAGTATGGATTAAGCTTTGATTTGGATTTAAACATGCCTGAATCTTGTGGTCTAAGGACTCCACAGGACAACATAATATTTTTTTGATGGACTCAGGAGTAGTCCATAATCTGTGCATAGATTATTTAAAAGTACATTACAACCTTTCAGGACAAAAAAAATAATAAAATCAGCTAGTGTTGTACAATAATGCAACAAACCTGTTCTTTTTCCCTTGCATATTATACCTGTGTCATCTAAACAAGTGCAGAGTACAGCCATTTACAAGATGAAATAAATACAATTCTTAGTAGTATTGCTAGAGAGCAGTAGAATAAATTTCACTGCAATTTCCACTGCTGGTATTTCTGTAAAGCGAAAAGTGATAAATGAGCATCTACTTCATATAAATTATTATAGGAGTCTCTGGAATCACTAAATCTAACTTTTTTAAAGAAGACTATTTCAACCTTTTCTTTGCCTTTTCGGTATGTATTAGGGAGTCAGAAGATGAAAATTCTCAATGATTGCTGAGCTTGATTTCTGACTTTTCAGAGATGCTGAGTATCTAATACCCTGGGAACCTGGGGTCTCTGTAACAGCTGTGAAAACAAAATCTAGAAGATCTCAAGTAAGGCACCCAAAATCCAAAACTACACAAACCAGAGGCCACATTTGAAAAAGGACCTTCTCTTGGCCTGGAATGGAGCATCAGGAGATAGTCTGACATGTTTGCTGAAATAAGCAGATACCTCTCATACCTAAGAGTTAGCTTCTCAGCTCTGAAAAGAAGAATAGATCTTACAAAAAATAATAATACTAATTGTCAGAGATGAAAAGACAGCTTTAAACATGCCGTAGACAGGATTTCTTTGTCACAAATTTTAAGGTTCAAGAAATCACAGTCTTCCAAGCTGATTGAAGAGCAGGGAAAAGGAAAGGAAATGATAAATTGTTTCATCTTCCAGTCCTTCTGAAATGGAGATGTGCTCAGCTATGAATAGCTCCTCTTCCCCCCACTGCTGGAAACACGCCTAGCCTGGAAGAGCAAGGCAAGAGCATCCTGCCAATGTTCTCCCAAAGAGCTTATTTTGTCTGTGCTTGTAACAATAAACACATTATCACTCAGTCTAAGTGAGAAACTAAAGGAGCTGGAAAATAAACACGGAAAAACAGTTGCTCAGAGAGTACCTGGCAAGGGGTAAAAACCTTATAAAACCAAAAGGCAAAGGGTAAAAGGAGCCCCCTGACCTTAGAAGCCAGAAGTGCTCTTTTCCCTCTCCAGCAAAGCATGCTTTCCCTGCGTGGCTTTTTGCCTATGAGGGCCTGCACCTTCCCAGCAGCATCTCTGTCCCAGTGAACACCAGCACTGAGGACTGCATCCCACACCAAATCCCAGACACCTGACTGGCCACACTGGGCATCCCCAGAGCCCATCTCCCAGGCCAGGGCCATGCTCATCCAAACCCCTGACTCTGCAGTGCGTTCCCACACAAGTGTTTTTATTTCAAGTACCAGAGGTACATTAAAGATGACCCTGAGCATCAGTCAGTGGGCAGTGCTGCTCAGCAGAGAGCCCTGACTTGTTTCAGCAGCCAGAACTCCCCTCTTAGACAAACATGCACCTAGTTTCATGCTTCTTCCTATCAGCAGCCACCTTCCACCACACGATTACGACAGAGTTAATTCCTTGATCAATTTACTAAGCATATGTACAAGTCTGAGTCATTAACAGCACCACATGCTCAGTTTGTGAAACTCAATTTGTCCTAAATGCCATATTCAGAAACTTCCCAGCACCTCCACTTCAATCCAATGCCAGAGGCATGTTGTTTAGGTTTTTTTTAGTCATTTTAGGGATGCAGGCAGCCACCTAATTCATCTGGTACTCTAGTAAGTGTCAAGCATGTTCTCAAGCTCCTCCTCACTTCAGCTGCACAGTTACAACGCTTGGAATTCAGTTTTTGTGGACTCCACAATATTCATCAAATGTATTCTTTTTTCCAGAACATGCCTGGCGTGTTCTTGTGTATTTCTTACACTTCTTGTTGCAAACCAACAAGAACTGGCTTCAAAAAACTCTTTAATGCCTGTTACTTTGTGTGCAGGTTTTCTGCTCTGACATATCTAGCAAGTTTAGGTAGGCTTTGAACTGCTGAAGTTTTGAACATCCATCAGCTCAAAACTGTTGATGATCTGCTTGATATAAGCATTGATGTGTTCACCATGGGAACCAAAGGAAGAATAAGCAGCTGAGCTTCCTATTTATGAAGGCAATATAGCAGAAAAATTTCCAGATGTGGGGTTCAATCCTTTATTCTTTGTTCGCTCCAGTCTCTTGTTGATTTAAAAAGCAGATTCAGTTCTTTAGAAAACAGAAAATGAGGAGGTAATTGTGGAATACATTATTTCACTACAAAGCAGCCAGCACTGGCCAAACATAGTCAAAACAAATACAGAAAATAATTTAATGAAGACTCTTTTTTTCTTTAGAGAATAATGTTTATACTATTTTTTTTCATAATAACAAACAGGTAGCTGTACTGACATAACTGTGGGATTATGTGCAGTTTCTGAATTTTAGTTAAAAACAATAAGTGTCTTTTACATGAGGTGTTGGTTGATTTATTCGCAAACAAAGCAAGTTACAGCTAAAGTACATTAAAAAAAAAACAAAAAAACAAAACACCACAACAACAACTTTTCCTCAACTTCTTCTATTATTAAGGCCACACACTGTGTTTAAAAGCACTAAGTGTCCCTACATTTCACTGCACAAATGATACCTTTGCAGGGATTAAATAGCTACCATCCCACAGGTGCAGTGGGGCTTTCTGGAGCAGGGCTCAAGCCTACTGGAAAAAGAGAGTGGTGAGGAGAGCTGCAGGCAGATGAGAACAACACCAATAGCATTTCAGCAATCCCACTGCTCTGTCCTCGGAGCTGCTGTCACAAAGGGAGGAAAATGGAGCAAGGAAACAGAATGGGACTAGGAACCTGTGATTATAGGACAAAAATAAACCAAGTTTCACTTGTATGATTTACCAGCACAGCTACTGAGCAGCCATTTCTAGCAACTTCAGTGCAACCTGTGTAATACTGCATGTTTTTCTCAAACATCCAGCAGCTGAAGGCAGTATGTGAGGGAGAATCCCAGGTTCAGTGAAGAGCAAAGAGCAGCTCTGTTCCTTGGGACTGCACAGAGCTGTGGAATACGTGGTTCACCTGACCTAGGGGCTGTGAGAATGCAGAAGTGAAAATAAAAAAGGAAAAATCTAACTTTGTTCAAAGCTGAATTGTGCAGACCCAGTGCAACGTGCCAGTTGCTGCTTCGTGGGCAGGATGAGACTTGTTCACATGGTGCCTCAATTTGCACACAGGGATCATGAAACTATCAGACTGTGGCCTGGAGGATATCGACTTCAGTGTGCTGTGCTTTGCTTTTGCTGGGTTTTTGGCTGTGTTATTTTTTTTGCCAAGACATTTTCCTGTTCATTCGTGTCAGTGAGGAGCACCTTGCCCCAGATCCAGCTCCACCTCAGTGCTCCCCGTTTGGAAGCACCAGGGAACGTTTCGGTGCTAACAGGCTCCCAATTTTATGAATTAACTAACATAGCCCTTAATTTTTTTCCATTTTCTTCGAGTGTAATTGCATCTAATTGTACATTTTGAGCAAATACACATAATCACATCGTTATGACATGTAATTACCTAATTGTGATGTATAATTAAGTAAATAACACAAGAAATTGCGCGGAACTTTAATAAATTTGTTAAAAAGAAGTTAATCTTCTGTGCAGCTGACAGAAGAAGGCATTTTCACCTCTAATGATCATAATCAATTTGCTGTTTTCTACCCTAATTAGCAGGCACTCTGCAGGCATGTCCAGAATAAGCCCATTCATGCAAAACACCGGGTGATGACTTTGTGGCTTTTTATATTTATGTGCTATATATAAAGACAAACATCCTGATGTAGAGTTTAATGACCAGTTACTATGGAAAAAGGAATATCAGGATAATCCAAGTACAGATTAAACACCTTCTGTTGATAACCTTAAAAATTCACTATAAAAGAGCAAGGTGATCTCAGCAGCTTCTGCTCCTGGTACTGTCCCTGCCACTACTTGGTGTCGTCAGTCCCACAGTCCCTCTGCTGAACACAGAGCTCTCAATAGGAATAATTCTCATTTTAGGAGCTGTTCTCCTATGGCAGGAGACCTCACTTTGCCAAGGGAGGTTTATTTGTTGTGGTACCTGGATTTTTGTTGCATTGGGAAGTTTGTGTATTACTCTGTTACATACATGTATTTTCTATCCACCCTGTGAGACTAAGACAAATTTCCATTGCTCCTCGTGCTAATTGTTACCTACATGTGCAAGCTACCTGTGTTCCTGCCTAATATCAGCAAATACTGAAACACACAAGTCCCTTTCATTTCATACAGAATGTAATTTCTGTCTAGTAAGCAGCACAGGACTAAAACCAATAAAACAAAAGACTGGCAAAATTTAATAGAGATTCTTAACGTACCAAAAAGGCTTTTCCCATTGTTTTTGTTATTTTTTTCCTCCCTGGCACAGAACACAGCCATGCCCAGTTGCCATATCAGGGGCTGGCAATCTTCTCAAGATGTTCTGCAGGACACTTCTGTGAAAGGCTCACCTGTCTCCCCACTAAAATGTGCAGTGCACCAGGGCAAGCTCTGTAATACAGTCATGGTTTCTAACCAGGATTTTCCATGTATAGCTCCACCAAAAACCACCTTTTAGTAACTCCTTTCCAGCTTGATCTTTACAGTGACTTTAGGAACAGTTGATTCATGTCCAGACTCTGGGAGTTTTCTACTCTTTATGTTTCCCAAAGGCAACAAAACCACAAACTGCCCCAAAAGAAATTGAATCCACATGTTCAGGAGCTATTTCCTATAAACAGTATGTTTCACTCGTCTAATATTTTGGGAAGTAAGATCAACAAGTGCTGAACATTGAAGAAGTGATTTAGAAGATTGCTATAAACAGAGGAGATACACACACAGAAATTTGACAGAGCAAATATGTGACCGAGCAACATCTGACAAATACAAAGCACTTTCCAAGAGATAAAAAGCAGGTTTTGTTTCTCCCTACATTACCAAAATAAGTTGCAACTGAAAAATAGCCTCAATTAAAAAAAAAAAAAATTAATTTGGCAGTGGGTATTTAACTTCAAGAGGAAAATCTGTCTGTGACTGACACACTTTGCAGCTGTCTTAACACAAAGTGACACCCTCACGAGAGAGCATGTAATGCAAGTTGTTGGCAAACTGTCTGAACACCAGAATGAAGAAAGAAAGAAAAGAATCTGGGGTGACAGTAAGAATGTTCCAATCAGCCAAAACACAGGCTCCAACTAGAGCTCGCTTCTGCAATTTCCAGTTATCAAAACCTGACACCTTCTCTGTCACACCAGTATCCCTGGAAGAGAAAAAAAAAGCACTTCAAACACCTCCACCCACTCCATCCAGCACAACTTCCATCCACAGATATCAAATGTCTATTATTTATTTTTCTCCCCTTAATGGTATTACCTCAAAGTAGATTAGACTTGGGGGAAAAAAAACCCTAAACCAAACAACACATATGTCATCTGAAAAACAGAGGGATGGCCACATATCAATGTGGTGCTGTCAGGATGGAGCTCTCCATCACTTGCTAATAGACCCAGACCATTATAACCATCTCCAGAGCAGTCACTGAAAGAATTTGGCAAGAATAGCTCATTTATATACCCATCTTAAGAAAAAAAAATAAAAGAGGAGGGATAATCTACATATACTGTAAAAAGACATTCTAGCTGGGCTTTGGGAAAAAAAAAAAACCAACAAAACAAACAACAAACCAAAGCATTTATATGAGCAATAAAAAGACATTTTCTAGCGACTGGGCTAACTGGTCTTTTGTTTAATAGAAACACTTTCAAAGACCGGAATTAATCCAGATTTGTTGGTTTAATAAAGAACAGAATCCAGCTCACTGATTTAATGCACTAGATTTACTGCTATGTTCTGACCATGTGAAGAGCTGTAAATTGGATTTAGTGAACGCGAGCAAGTCAATAAATGCCAGAAAGCAGACAAGATACCAGTAAATCCACACCAAAACATTAAAAATCACTGCAAAGTACCTTAACCAGAAGGCAGTGACCCTGATTTTCCACATTCATGTCATTTTTGTCTGTATTTCCACTTGCCTGGGTGTATGCAGTATTAAATCAAGGAGTTCCACTTCACAGCAGCTCTGCAGGTTGTTAGGCAGGTCTAGCCCAGCTGAGGAGCCTGTCCCCACTCTTTTCTCTCCTCAGAAGGAAATCACCCAGACTTTCAGCATCTCAGAGCAAAGAGGATGGCCAGGGTGAGGAGTAGCAGACAGGAGAAGGGGGATTGCTGGACAGCAAAGGAGCTGTCCCCCACCCCTATTAGCACACAGCTTTGTGCATCCTTGATGGCAATTCATCCTTGCTGAGAAATCTGTTCATTGAATCTGCTACCCTGTGGAGAATGTTGCCTGCTTTTATTCTTATCTTACTGTCCCTGCACAAAGAACATTTGAGATCCTCCACCACCCTGGCATTAATTTAACAGAAGTATACTTTTGATCACCCACGATATGGAATTTAACAGGAAGATTGGATATGTGTTGCAAGCATATATGGAATTCTCTAACATTTTGCTGCTGACACTGTGGTAAGCTGTTGCATACGTAAGTTTGAGTCCCTTGCAGATACTTTTTAAGGCAAACAACTGTAGATGCTCATTGTGTGAGACCTTCTTTGTAAATGCAGCTTTCTCCCTGTGACCAGATGCCAGGAAAGCATCAGCCCACACAGGTAAAAGTTCCACCAATAATCTCCACCTGCTCAGTCCTTTTCTAAGGTGCACAATTTCACTGCAACAACACAGAAAGTGGCAGCTTCCTAAACTTTTTCAATCTTCACACATCAGAGACACGACAGTGGGAAAATTCAAAGTTCAAAGCTCCTTTGCCTGAATGTGTTGAGGAAATGGTGACTCCTGCATAAACTGCCCAGCCCTCAGTTTCGAGGCAAATTTCAAGTAGTCTCACAATTTCCCATGGTGTGAGTTCCTAGATCTCCAAGGAGCCTGCCCCTCTGGCTTTCTTATGCATGTACACAAATCAAACTCCCATTTACAAAACTAACCTATTGATTGTTTCCCTCAACTATACATTTCATAAGATAAAATCTCTGTTCTTATCAGTGAGAGCAAAAGAGACCGTTGCTTTTTGTGAGGATTTCTAAACACAATTAATCCAGGTTTAGACAGTTACATAAACCTCTGGATTTAGGCAGCACGAGTATTACCAAATCCAGACAAAAATAATCCATATTTTTCTTGCCCTGAGGTCATATAATCCTCCAGAGTGCTCAGGATCCTGTTCCAAACATTCATTTCTGTCTCTACCTCAGGCCAGTTGCTTTGGCCTCAGCTTGTCCCACAGTTAAAAGAACTAGTTAAGAAAGTATGTCAGGACTTTTTTATCCTCTCTGAAGCTTTGCATGCTGCTCTCCAAGTTGCCTGAATCCTTTCCTTAACCACCAACACTGTGTTGTGAAGCAGGTCTGTGAATAGACACTAAGGATTTATGCTGCCCACAAAGGACCTGGCAGCATCCAGCAGTTTCGTGGCATTGACAGGAATTATTAGCTCTATATAATGAGACTCTGCAAGTTATCAAAAGAAATAAGAAAAAACACATTTACTGCTGAATATAACACAAATAGATTTTGCAAGTAATAAACAACAGGTTGGAAAGGGGTTATGTACTGATCCTTCTGCTTCACTCACATACAATGGCATCTACTTGCTAGCAATGGTATTTTGTCCCTTGGGTGCCACCAAGGAAGTTACTAAAGATGGAAAATAAAAGTTGTACGTCCTGAACCCTGATGCTAAAGCAGAACCCAGTAAAAAAACAGTTCCCATTGAAAATGCCACTCTGGTTCTCCTCTCAGTAAGGAGAATGTGCCTTTGATAACCATGCCAGAAAATCAGATCACTGTGAAAATTAGAGATCTGGCTTAGAACGAGTTTTTAAAGGTGAATAAACCATTTCATGTCTTTTACACTTGAAAAAAAAAATAAGCAGAAAGATGTTCCTCGTTCACATTCTCTCCCATTCCGTGTGAGGTGTGTCAGGTGAGGTGGTAGGTGGCAGCTGCAGAAGGATCAAAGCAAAACCCACTGCCCAAGTGCTCCAGCACTGCATTTAAAACAACTCTTCAGAACATCTGGATTCTTAAAAACTTATTAGGTATTCAGGACATGGGCTGCAATCAGATGATACTGTGCACTAATTAGCAGATCGTTTACAAGTCCCAGACCCCTTTTCTCTCTGGTGACTCTTGGCAAATACAGATACCAGCACAGGCTCTTTTTTCTATGCTTCTACCCTTTATCTCACTTTGCCTTTCATGGCTTCCTTGAAGCAATGTTTTGTAATAGTGTCAAATTAGTAGAAAACCTGAGGTATAGAAATTTGACAATGATATAGCTGTCATGATGGTTCTACTTTTTGCTTGTACCTACTCAGGCATAATTAGAATCAAATATCTACCTCTCAGCATTTCTCTTGGGCTCATCCAACTTTGAAAGCTCTCAGGCCATTAAGGCATATCAATTAGTAATGATTTTTTTCAGCCCCCAGCAGTCACTGAAGCATACATTAAAGGTGATATCTGCAGTCAAAAACTTAATGTGCATGTTTGAGAATATCTACTTTGATTAAGAGAATATTATCTGGGAAACTCATTTGCTTCAAGTTTTATATCACGGCTATTAAAAATATTTTATTTGCTGAACAAATGTCCAATGAACACTCCCATATCTGTTAAGTAATATTAATTGCACGCAGGTTTGGAAAACACAAGAATCATTAAAGGATAAATGAGGCTGTGCAATAGCCCAGAAGAGCTAATGTTATCACTTCCCAGGCCACTTTTACAACCTTCTTAGTAGGACCATTTTTAACTGAGTCATCATGGCCTGAGGAAAGTTACTTTCTTTTTTTAGCACATCTATCCAAGTGAGTAGATAGCACAGTGGCAGCTTGTTACAAGCCCCAGAACTGGAGGGCTGTCACACACCTCCCAGCTAGGTGCAGTCTGTCCAGCCAGGGCAGTTTGGGAAAGCAATCCTCTGCACGTTCACTGTCCTCTCCAAGCCCGATGTGGCACTTGGGGCTTGTTTCAAATGCAACTCAAAAATGAGTTCCCCAAAGATCAGACTGCAAAGCAAATGTAATTAACAGGATGGTCACATATTTAGTGTGGAAGTGGTACTGGACTGAAAAAACAGTTCAGCTGATCTTGGCATCAATTCAGTCTTCATAGATCTTTCTCTGATAAGTACAAGAAAATGATGTCTAATCCAAGGTCACCACAAGTAGCAGAAAGGTTACCACAGGCTTTGAATTAGATGTTGTTAAGGGATGGAATTAAGTATAAGAACAGAGGTAAAGAGAAGAAAAATGCTGAAGTTGCCACTGAAGCTGAAAACTTTTAATTCCACTTTGCATGCAACTGGAAATCTCCTCTGTGATTGCCATGCTGTGGCTGCTTTTGTTTTACTGCAGGTCTTGGCACAGCTCGTTCTGGTGCATTTCTCAAAGTATTAATTGCAGTGCTAAAAGGAGGCCTCATAAAAGGAGTAACAGACACCAAAACCCCTAGAGGTTGGTGCAGTTCCTTTGCATTATGGCTTTGCAGGCTCTCTGAAGGGCCAGTTCACTGAATTCAGAACTTCTGCACCTCTTTCAACCCTTCTGGTAGTATTCATTTCTTTATAAGCAAATACACTGCCCCTCATGGAAAATGCCACAAGCTGATGAAATGCCAGGAGCAGATCAACATCACATTTAATCCTGGGAGCCAGCAAGCATGGCCTTACTATGAAGATAGAGCTGCAATTGAATTTGTCACTCCTTTGAGTGGCAGAGGCTCTGACTCCTCCTTAAGTGATGTGACCTGTAACGATTTTTGGAATACAAGCCTAAGATTCATTTCCAAGTTTTTATCCTGCTGCTCTGCCTGTGAAATCCTTTCCACTTGAATGTTCTTGACATTAGTCATAAATCACAAAGCAGGATGGAAATGCCACATCCAAGATTCACTTTTACCCTCAGCTGCCAAGAACCTTCTTGTCATGAACTTGACCCGATAATCACTGGAAACATTTACATGATGCTTTAATTATTTGTATAATGACCCAACAAATGTGACATCAGGCTTTTCAGCAGGAGTTTGCAGATCCCTTCTCAGTCAGTTAATGTATTACTGAAATGAGTCAAGGTTTGGTCCAGACACAGATCACATACCTGGTACAACTCCTTCAAATCAGGCTGAATTCCTTCTGCACGTCCTTTGGATCTAAATAGTAGCTCTGGTGTGATTACTAAATAGTAGCTCTGGTGTGGTTACCTATCTTTTTACAACTGCACACAAGATTCTATGCTAATGGAACTAATTTTTCTCTCTGTGTGGAATTCCCCTCGAACAGACAAGATGAACAGGAAAGAGGGAATTCAGTAGATGTATCCTGTCACTCCCCGCCTTCTCTTCCCTCTGCTCAGCCACTGCAGTGACTCCTCCACCCTGGGCACCCCTGGCCTCCTCACCATTTGTCTCTCCTCTCCAGGAGTTGCATATCTAAACCCAGTGAGTGTGCATGCTGGGGAGCAGTGCCACAGGGTGCTCAATGAAAGCCTATGAGGAAACCAGTACAGCTTGAATTTTACTAGTCAGGGTATTTGCAAATCACAACCAGAAATAATAGAAAACTTGAACAAACACTTTTATACTTCACTGTATTGCTTGCACTTTGATAGGAAAGCTTCCTTCCAGTCATGAAAAAAATACTTCAAAAACAGAGGAAGAAATCTACTTTAGTCAAAATGTCAAATAATCTATCTAGCCTTATCTGCACACATATGCATGCAAGAAATATCTACCACCCAGGCAACAGTCTACACATCCCCATTCCCTTTTGCAGCTATCAGTCAAGTTTGACCTTTGGTTCAGACCGAAAATCTCCCAACCCATTCGTTCTATCTTAAGAAGTGCAGCTTCTTCAGGGAAAGAGATGATAATGTATCTGGAAGGGCTGACTCCTTGTGCAGTTGGAGGGGGGAAGTGCCAGCATAACAAATTGCTCCTGTTCAAACCCATCAATTCAAAACAAGCATCTGGAAAACTTGACAAGAATACTCAAATGACCCTTGTGTTCTGACAGCTGGAAAAGAGAAAGCACTCTCCATCAGGGGAAGGAGTGTGCTCAAACTTCTTGCCTAGCTAGAGAAACACACAGAGCTGTTTGAAATATTTTTCTTCAAAGCCCATTAAATTAAACTTTCATTGCAAAGTATGACTCAAGCAGGCAACTATGTGTGTGCTCTGCAATCTGTAGTCAACACCACCAGAAGCTGGTCACGGTGATGGGCAGGCTGTAAATTCCCTCCTCTCATGGAGCTCCATTGCTGTAACAGATCGTTCCCTCCCTGTGAGAGGAACCTTAGTCCCTCTTGGGCCCTGTCACAGCAGGGCTGGGCACCACTGTCACCACCATGGGGACAGCTTCTGCCTGCTCCACTCAGAGAGGCTGAGGAGGATGGATGCACGATGCACAGACTGCAGCTTTGTTCTTCCCCAGCCTGGGAAGAGAACCACCTTGAATAGGATGTACTACTACAGACACCATTTCAATTCTTTTGAATCTCAGGATCCTGACTTGGTCAAAATCTGCACTGAGGTAAAGAAAAAAACTGCCTTGTGGCATCAGGAAATTCTCCCCATGCAGAGTCTCCTGACTTTGGGCTCTGCAGGTGAGACAGCCACCTCTGGCTGCAAAACATCTTAAAACTCTTCAAAATGCAGCAAACCACTTCTGGAATTTCACAGCACCAAGCTCTCCTGGTTTTGCACTGCTGCCCCACAGACTCCCCTTTCCTGCTCTGCACCTATCCTGCCCACAGCCTGGATGCTGCACACAGGGGACCTGGTGTCTGTGATGCAGCCAGTGCAGCCTTGCAGTGAACTGCTCTGCAGGAGCAACCCCAAACTGAGCCACCAGATCCATGCTCCTGCTTTGCTCTGGAGTGCTGCTCTCCAGGCTTGTTTCAGGGAAGGTCACTCTGAAGTTGTCTTCTTACAAGAGCATAGACACACACATAATAATCTGGTCTAAGTTCATCCTTTTAGCTCAAACAACAATTGCTCCTCGTTTTGTGACTGAACCAGAAAATGGTAAAAGGAAAGACTTCTCTCTAGAAGACACAGGTCTATTGGAAGTTTAAACTCTCCAACAGGCAGCAGCCCAAATCCACCCCAAAGTGGACATGGTTAAAAGTTCTGTATTTACCTAAAAATGACTTGGAAAAATGTTTTCTAATGTGTAGTCCAGTATGATGGAAAAACAAAGGCATAATAAGCCTCAGTACTTTGCAGGCATTAGTAGAGGAGAAATAGCAGAAGTTCTTTAAATTACTTGGGTTCTATTAAGCAATAAGATAAAAATGTTTTAAATTTTTTTTTAATTAAAAGTAGCTCTGTTTGGAGGTACTCAGCAATATGCTCAGTGTTCAAAAGAACAAAGAACTGGCACTTTATATACAGCAGCAAACACTGGATCTTATTTTCTGTGTCACAAGAAAAATTAAGCGAGTTACATTAGAAAATGGGTCACAACAGGATTTGCAATAAACACTACACACAATATCAGCCATTTGTACAGCACACAGCTGACACACACACACAGAGTTTCTGCTTTATGCCTTACTTCTGCCATTCTAAATTGATTTACAGCCCCATGTGAGACTCATAGAGGTGCCCTAGGCAACTCTATCCTGCTCACAGACTATTTGCAACACTGTGAATTTCTCAATTTGCCCATTTAAAAACATTTTCCCTTTTCCTTCCTTTCAATAACAGATTTCTGGAGGGAGTAGGGTGAGAGAGATGAGAAGGGAGATTTAATGGTTACATAACTTGAGACACAAGCAACTGGATTGCCTTCTCCTACTCTCAGTCCCAGAGAAATGCTGTTATTTGACTGGAGGAATCACTGTTGCCCACTCACCTGCCCCAGCAAACCCCAGTATCTGGAAGCAGCACCAGCACCCTGACTGCACAGCCCCGCGAGCACTGCTGTGAAATGAATCACTAACTTTCATGTCACTTCAATTAGAAAGTTCTGCTTTTATTAAACCAGAAGATTTATAGAAGCAGGGAATTTCTATTTACACACATGGGAAAGGCCTCAAAAATGAGGCAAGGCTGGTTGCTTATTAACTCCCCCCCAGCATAACCCTTTGATATTGGTGGCTAATTATCCATCTTGCAGGTCAGGAATTAGGTACAGAGAAATGGCACAGGGGGTCCCAAGGTGGCCAAGGAAATCAGACACAACAAGAACCAGAATCTGTTATTCTGATTCTAGTGCAATACCCTTTCTAATAAGCCCACTTCCTCCCCTTCATTACTGTTGATATTTTACCTCTGTAATGGGAGAATGGCCATGGAGAACATTTTCTGTCGGGCAATGGGCATCTAGAGACCAAATACCCAATTTCCCAATCATTTGTTGTGTTTGACTCCCCTGGGGTTACACAGCAGCTTGACTCTGGCCACGTGTCTACCTGCTTCTCTTGCTCTTCTGTACTAATGTAACACCTCAAACTGCACAGCACAGCACCAGCTTCCACAGAGCTCCTCAAACCCAACATCAGCTAAGACCTTGGATGGGTTATGCCCAAGTGAGAGCTACTCTGGGTACACTGAAGATCAGCAGCCAGGAGTGGCCAATGAAGCCCATCCACTGCAGAAGGCTCATCAGGATCAGGGGCTGCAGCCCCATCCTGGGGCACCCCCCATCCCTATCCCACCACACAGCCACTGGGTCCACCAAGAGCCATCGTTACCTGCCCACCAAGTGCAGCCATTTAAACCATCTCTGGGCTCCTGGTAGAGACCCTCAAACATTCTGCTGCCCATTCCTGCAGCCATTTAAACCATCTCTGGGGCTCCTGGTAGAGACCCTCAGACACTCTGCTGCTCTTTCAGTGCAGAGCCCCTCCTGGCTTTCTGCAGAACAACCTTTGATAGAGAATGAAGTAACAAATCAGATGCCACTGACAATTTTTCTTTTGTGGTTAGTCATGCGAGGAATGTGACAATGGTTAAGATGAAAAGCCTTTTTTTTTCCATGAGTCATAAATTGTGAATAACAAACTGCACTATTTCAGGACTGTGGGTTTTGGGAACAAAATTACAGTTAATCATAGAATAATTTATGTTGGAGGGGACCTGTGGAGGTTGCCTCCTGCAACCCCTCCTCTCAAAGCAAGCCAACTTTTACCAGAGCCTTGTCACACATCTTTGCAAGACAGCTGATCTGGTTTGTTTTGTTTTTTTTCCTTACAAATAATTTTTTCTAGAGAACATGAACAACAGCAAACTGAAAAGTAGACACATATGAGCCACTCAGAAGACTCAAGACTCTATCACCATGTCCAATTTGAAAATAGCATCAACATAACTTTAGGTCTCTTTCTTTTTTTTTTTTTTGTAAATCAAACCCAATAAAACCAATGCAAATATTCCACAATATTCAGGGTTAAAGAAATGCCAGAAAACATTTGGAGCTAGAGAGAAAATACTCAGACCCAGGAGGCCAGAGTCTGATCATTCTTACCTTGAAGCAGAAGCGATGCCACACAATGGGTAGCATTTCTAACAGCTCAGTGAAGATCTACATTCTTCTTACTAAAGAAAAAATAAAAGGTGTATGTTAGCATTAACTTATCAGCTAACTTCAGGCTTGATACTGTTGTCCTTCACTATAGCACAAGAGTTTTCCTTGATAAAGTAGATCTGATAAAAGTACATCATCTAAAAACAGTGGAATCTCCCAACTTTGAGAAGGAAGCAAAGCACTTCTGTGAGCAGCAGCCAGAGCAGAGCTGCACCAGCACACTCACAGCACACACTGCTCCATGATGGGAGAGATGGCCCTGGAGCCACAGACCAGTTGCCAGGCTCACGCTCAGCAGTGTGGGACACCGGGCTGGGCAGGAGGTCACCCAGAGCAGCCACTGCCCTCCCCAGGCACAGCCCTTGCTTGCTGCTCTCTGGCAGCCTCCTAAACCCCAGACTGCTCCCACACCTTCCAGGAATGGTTCTTATGTAGGTGAAAGCATATATTTATTTTTTTTTAACACATAGCTGCATTTGTATTATACACAGCAATCCCCAACTCCAATTACTTCTGTTGCAGTCACCACAGAAGTTCTTCCTGCTTTTCCTGTCAGTTTAGACTAAGAAGGAGCTGTGTACATTGCATGGCTGTCCATGCAGTTAAAAGAGAACCACTGAAGGGTAATTAGGAAACACTAGACCATGAGAGAAGATGCTGGTGCCCTCACCCAGTGTTGCCTATGAGCATGGATGTGCACAGAGCAGCTCTTTGGGAGCAGGGCTGGTTCACCTGGAGAGAGCCAAGGACAGGTAAGGGTACAGGTAAGGCAGTGCACAGCAGCTAGTGACCATGCCCCACAGCTCTCTGCACAGCAAATGGTGATGGAGGAGTCAGGATTTTTGGAAGACCCCAACTGCCAGGGGTGTGCAAGTGAAAAATGGACATTTCTTACACCACCCCTTCATCTGTCTGTGCCTCAGCTTGCCATTTGCAATCTTGTGGTGCTACCATTTCCCTTCTCTGCCTGGTAAATGCAGGGTGAAAGTCCTTTAGGCAAGAACTGCCTAACAATACATACATAACACTCCTAAAGCTGAGAGCCCTGGTGCAGACTGTGACCTCCAAGCATCTATGCTTTACAAAATACAAGAAAATATTGGGGGAGGGAAGGAGGAGGGAGGAAAGCCTTTTAGAATATCAGAAAGAAAGTCAAATCTGACTAATTACCAAGAGCTTCCCACCAGGCTGATAGACTCCCACCGTGGACACACTCAGTGGTTGTTCTTTATTTCTGAGCTTTACTTTAATCCCTCCTCATTTCTCTTGTTTCATTTCCAGTCAGTTCAGGATCCTAATGTTTTTGCCAACTTATTTTTAATGGGATTGTTAGCATCCAGGAAGCCTTGTCAAATAATCATTATACAACTACTTTCAGGGCCCCCTGTGGTTGCTTCCACTCGTCCTGCGTTTCCCCTCACGTTAGCAGGGGAGGTATTTGTCACACTGGGAAGCAGCAAATTAAAACTCTGGCTGGTTGACCCCATCCTGAGTGCTCATCCAAAGGTGCAGCAGCTCTGTCCAGCTGACGGTCCTTTTACATTATTCCTTCAGCTTTGGAGATTCGCGTTTACACATTAGCCAACAAAAAAAAAAAAGACATTTGTAGAACTTTTCTTGAGTATCAAATTGAAGTCTGTCAGCTACAGAAAAGCCATAAACCCACTGCTCTTCCTCGCCCAAATGGATGAAAGGTGGTTGTTAAATGAGACTTTTAGCCATTTCTATCTAAGAACATCTTGCCAATTGCTCACCACCCACGGATCAGCCCTTTCAATGGCTATTGCTTTTCAGAAATAAATGCTGAACAATGTGTGTGCTGCTGCATCTCAGAGCTCTGCCTGTCTCTTGTTAAAGGTGCTGCTTGACCTGCACTATCTTCCTATTTTGATATTTTCTGCCAGAAGGTGTACACCATAGCAGACTTGTTTTCCACCTAGTTTCCCTGTACTTCTTTCCAGTTTCCTATAGAAGGGAAAATCAGCATTGTCTGCAATATAATGCCTATGGTCAGAAATTTCAGGGGTCCCAAAACCTTTAAATTTAAGGTGTAATAATACTCTACTACTAGCTACTCTACTAATAGCTCTCTACTGAGAGCCAGACCAAAGTCTCAGAAGAGCTTAGCTCCCACAAGCTGCCCTTGGAAGAGGGTAGATTCTGGTGAACTGTGGCTACTGAGATAGTCAGAAATTTGTGAGATGTTTTTCTCTCAGTGGCCACACCTTTGCACAAGAGAGAGGTGAGAGGAACCTGCTCCTGTGCACTGCCATCGGGCACAGCACTGCCAGGCACGGGGCCAGTTCTCTTTCCCATCTGGTGCAAGGGGAATGAGAGTTCTCTGCTGCTCTGGTCTGCAGCACTGTTCTTTCAATAGCACAGACTTCTTATACTCCTGAGTCTGAACACCTTTTGGGAATCAACTGAAAAAAGTTGACAGTATAGAAATGGGGTGTTATTTTGTTGTTTTGTTTTTTAAGATACTTTACTGAAGAAAACCCAAAATGAGTGTGCTCCTTCATGCTTTTACAGGGGCTCAGGGAGAATCTGCCTCTCTTGCCTGAGACAGTAAATCTGCTGGCAGACATCCATTTTTGGCACTGTATTACTTGCATTTTTCTGTCAGAGTCAAATATTGATGAGAACAACATAACTAACTGGCTGGAGACAGCTGTCACTCACCGAGGATAAATCCAGAGTGGAAAGGGTCAACAGATATGTTTGAGGAAGGAGTTTTGTTGCTGTTTTCCTAATGGCTTCACCTAGACAGGATTAAAATAAGTCTGCAGCTGCTCTACTTTCAAAGGAGCTGAGCCATTGTGGGACCAACTCAAGCTGGGGCTGCAGCTAAGTCACAAAAACCAGCTCCGTGTGCCCCTTTCTCCCTAGCAGGACACACTGCTCTACGTGCAAATGGAATTATTGATATTCACACCAAGTCCTACTTAATTAGACACTGACCTTGATCTTATTTTGTTTTAGTATTCGAAAGCCTGAGAAACCCTGATTCATCCTGGCTTGGTGCATTAAGGAAGGTCAGGTTCCATTTCATAGCCCTGGATGGTGCACCCTGCATTATGTTTGCACTGACTTTCATGCCTTGTGCAGCCCAGAGAGGTGCAGATAATTATGCTCAGTGCACAGTCTACTGCAATATGTCTGAAGGTGTATTTGCAGGTAATGGCAGTACAACAAATTGCACAGCACTGTATTCCTGACAAACTTCACACCTTTTTGGGTTGGCAAGTCATTTGCGAACCAGCTCTGATTTCTATGAATTTATTTATCGTTCATAAATATTCCCCAATTAGTTTCAATGAATAATTTTCAACCTGTTAGCTGTAAATGATAGCTGTGAATATTTGCTATTCATTATTGATGTGGCAAGACTGGTCACCGGGGGTATATGTGATTGTTTCTGCATTTTTATTGGACAACTGTTTTAAAAAGGAGAATAATGAATCCTAATGCGAGTGGTGTAAAAAATAAAGAATCTAAGTGACAATTATCTGGTGAAAAAGAAATACTTCTGTCAAAATGCTTGACTCAGAGATGGTAGAAGTCCAAGAATTTACACATTATAAATAGTATAGCCTCGCAAATCACAACAAACAGAATCATTTTTGTTCACAGAAGTATTCTAAATAAGTATTGTTTAAAAATCTACAGTGCCAGCCATCACACAACAATCCTTTAAGTGTAGCAGTTATTGTTTCAAATGCTACCAAAATATACGTAGAAAGCAGGATTTGATAACAGTTCTGAGCACTCAGAAATACACTAATGAGTCTTTGCAGAAATAGCTCTTCTTGCCTGGTTATTACAACAGCTTCACAAGAGGATTGCCATCTTGCATAATTTAACAACAGTGCTGTTCACTTTGGGAAGGAAGCAAGTGCTTCAAGTTTTCTGTCCACAGCCTCTGCATTAATAATATTAGGAATTAAGACTGTTACTTGGAAGCTGTTTGTTCAGTGTCCAGGCTCTGAGTTTCACTTGCACAAGCTGTGGTACAGTGATTGAAATTAGGACAAGCTCCTTTTTAACTCAACCTTCTTGGTGCAGCCACTTCACCCTGGTGATCCTCACTCTGCGTGTTCTCCTTTTACGTGGAGAGTGTCACCCAATGAACTCAAGAATGGGTTTCATTAAGAAACATAAATCCCATGAATCAACATTAAAAATGTCAATCTACATTAAAAGTCAAGTTCAGATAAGCACCCAAAAGCTGGAAATGCCACTGATCTTCCTCACTAAAGCCCTCCTGTCTGCTCTGCCTGCAATAGTCACTCAGTGTTTTGCCAAACAAAAAACTGAAACTTGGAATAGGATGCACCTGGCAACATCAAGAAGTGGTGATGCTGATCCCATTTCTAATTACCTGGTACCATCAGCTCAGTTAAATTTCAGCAAAAAAAAAAAGGCTAGGCAGTGTGAGCAACAATGGGGGAGGTGCACTGGGAAAGGGATGTCAGCATCCACCCTCCCTTGAGCAGAACACGACTGGCCAGAGGGAATTTTCCCCCAAGCCTTGCAACCACAACATCACCAAGAAACAACACTCCAGCAAAATCCAGCTTCTCTGAATGGCTGGATGAATGTGAAAGCAGCACCTAAGAGTATTTACAGTGGATAAAAAAATAACCATTTCAGTTCAATGACATCATCACCATCACCTCAATTATGACCTAAAGGCAAGATTGAAACCCAGCCAACTCTGCAGTAGATTGGCTGTTGTGTTAAATGAGGACTTAAAAAAATTGCTAATATGGCTTTACCACAAAAAGAACATCAACTGACAACAGCCCAAGGAACAAAAAGAGAATTGAATGCAATTCCTGATAAAAAGGCTTGTGAGGGAACAGTTGATGAACAAAGAGCAACATCAGAAATTAGGTGTAATTCCAGGCATTTCTGAAATAAACAACCTATGGGCCAACAAACTCAACAAGCTCATTTGCTGGACATGTAACTGGGATTTGCCCTAATGCTGTGACAAGTGCCACATAATAACTCAAGAGAAAATTAGAGATTTTCAACAGACAACAGTGTGGGAAGCCTGACAAACAGGGCCCAATGCCACACGCTGAGGAAAACCAAAACTGAACATCTGTTCATTAACTGATCTCTGTCCACCGTGTGTGCTGAATGAGGCTGGGGCTCAATGTCAACATAGAATATGCTTATTTAATTAAAATCTCATCATCAGAGACACAACACTGCACAAGCACCCCCGATTCTCTCTTTTTCTTTTTTTTTTTTTTAATCTTGTAGCCTTGTCTTTGGACACTAGTAAATTCTTTTAATGTACTTCTGTGTGTAAGTATTATCCTTGTGCTGTGGTAGGAAGTCTGAGCTGGGAAGGCAGCAAAAATGAAACTTCACAAAGCTTGAATGTCACAACCTTCACCAGAGAAAAGCTTAATTTTACATCTTCCAATAAACCTATCCATGTCACCGATTTAATCTAAAAGCTAAGATGAGGTAATGGAAGGGTAAAGCAAAGCTTTGATGTTTAGATTTTAGGTCTCGTTGCTACAAGCACTGTCAATTGGTTCTTCAAGGGAAAAAAAAAAAGTGAAGACAGAGAATGGATTCATCCCTGAGCAGGATGGTTGAACACAAAACCAAGATAAGTGTAGGTTGGGCTGTCAGAGTGAGCCAGGTGAGGTAAATGGGCTATGGAAACATGGGATCACCATACATTAGCAATCACAGAGGCACTGTAATCAGGACTGAGCTTGAAACTCAAAGGCAACAGAAAGTGGAGGCTGTGTTTGATGGGTGTGAACATTCCTTGATTTCATAATATCCTAAAACTTAATCCGAGTTTCTTCTGGAAAGGATAAAACAACATGGCATGGGGTAACTGCCTTGATGGCCTTCAGGAAAAATCAATAATGAACGTGAGTGAAGGGTCAAGAAAGAAGCAGATCCACTGCTGGGCTAACCTAGAGGGTTTACATCAAACTATCTGATAAGCATTGAAGTCTCTCTCATCCCTGTATTTTAGGTGAAGTTAGTGAGTGACGCTGCTGCTGAAAGCAAAGTGCTAATTGCATCCTGGCAGAGTCACCGAGCGTAGCAGGGCTGCCACTGGGCACAGCTCCTCTGAGCACTCAGCTTGCCAGGGCACTGTGACCTGGCCCATGGCACTCCTGCCCTCCCCAGCCCTGTGGCCCTTCCTCCCCAGTGACGGGCAGTCACGGTCAATTATGTGCTGAACAGACATTCCAGTGACCAGGCAGACTGAGCTCGCTGCCTGGGAGAGCTGAGAAATGGTGAACCAGGAGGGGTGAGAGGGGGGGACAAGGGGGAAAGGGAAATTCTGCTGTCAAGCATAGGGGCAGGCTGAGTTGCCTCTGATGAACTGCCACTTGTCTTGCAGATGCTGCTGGTGCCAGTCACTGGGGCATCAAAACCCTTCTGAAACTCTTCACCTTTGCATTGGAGGTGGGAAACATACAGCCTGGGTTTTAAATTCCCCTGAGAAAGGGTAAAATGCTCAGGGCAAAATGTCATGCCAGGACTTCACCCTACCCTACATTGAAACCTCATAGAGCAAATGCTCTTTTACCACTGGCTGCTCGGGATTACAGTCAGGGGAAAAGCAGAAATGTGGTTGCCCAAGATGGTCCACAGCTCCCTGTACCTAGATGTTCACTTTGCCCTGATTTTCTAATAAGAAAATTCCTCTGTGCAACTTTGCACAGGGATCATTGATAACTAAAGAAAAAGTTGTTTGGAGAGGTCCCTAATTAATGGCAAATGAGTGGATACTAATGAGACTGTTTCCCCAGAGCTCAGACACCAGCAGCAAACCTCCCTTCTGAGCACAAAGTCTGTTCATTCCACAGCTCAGACACAGGCAGCAGTTGTTCCTCTCTTCTTCCAAAATGAACATGCACTCATCAGATGTAATTGTTTACCAAATTTTACACTTTTTATATAGTGTCATTCTGGAGCTTGAGTAAGTGCAAATAAGGCAGAACTGCAGCACAGAGAGAAGGAAAGAAATTGCTCATAGAATCCAAACAAGCCTGCAGTGGACTTCATGTTCCTGGAACACACTGCAGACTGGCTCTGCTTTTTGTACCATATTAGCACCATCTAAGGGAAGAAGATGGGAATCACCTAAAGGCAGCACAGTCTGGAAACAATGGTGAAGCTTTGCACTGTCTTGGAGATCTACATCAGAGTATTTCTACTCTAGAGAGACAAAAAAATCCCTTTTAGTTCTCCTCCCTTGGCTTAGGAAAAAAGACTGATTAAACTTATCAGTGAAAAAAATAAATCAGAGCATTATAATGTAACTTACCAAGTGTGGCTTTTAAATTGAGCTTCAAATTGTGCAGAAATAAAAAGCAGTGTAGGCTTTTCCCTCCATTAACAGCGAGTTCCAAATCAATGGAAAGGTTTAGGACAAGATGGTCTACAAAAAACTGAAATTATTGAACAGAGATGGCAATGTTTTTTAAAAAGTAAACTATATGCACTTTGTTGGGAGGCGGGGGGGAGGTGTTAATGCCTGTATAAAATAAGAACTAAAGGCTTGGATTCATGGTAAGGATAATTTGGTGTGACAAAACAGTCACCTAATAAATCAGCCTGGAGAGCTAACAGAGCTCAGCACTTGGCTCGAGTTGTCAAAGCTGCCATCTGTCCACTCAGAGGGGCTTTCACTGTCTACCTTTACATCTCCTGCTCCAGCACTAACTTAGGGCTGGGAGCATCCTGCAGCCTCTGACTGGGGCGTGCTGGGTGGATGCTGGGAGGTGCCAGGGCATTAAGGAGCTTCTGCCCAGGCCAGTGCCATAGGGGAAACCTTCTGTTGGCCTGGCTGGCTCTGCTGGGGCCAGTGGGTTCATGAAGAATTAGTTGAGAGACAGAACTGTGCTCGAGGAATAGCCTTTGTGGGGAAAATAGAACAGAAATGTGACTGACATCTTATAGCTGATGTCTTATTCCAGATTTATTTTTGCTATAAGAAGTGCATTTTGTGCTACTTCTTTTCCTCTCCAGGCCAACTCTGTTTAGCTAATTACCTATTTTATGTGTTTCCATCATAGCTACTCACTATATGATAGTCTAGATTTGTGACTTTATGCTGTGTTTTCCTTTTGTCACTGGATTTCCGTGTGTGAGTACTGTATTTCCTCAGTTTAAACACAAAAAAAAATGTATTCTGCATTAAGCAAGTGCAGTTTATTATAAAGATTCTTCCCTAATGACATAGCTTCAGCAATGAATATAGAAATTATTTATCACAATGTGAGTCATGCTGGCATCTGCTCCATTTGCAAAATTAAGAGACAGCAAAATACAGAGTGAAATAACTGGAATACCTACAGGAAGGAAAAATTATTAATAATAGGTTCTTCAGTATACTAAATAATTAGGAATTGAGATACAACAGAATAGCACCAAAGTCAGAGAAAATCAGGTTAGAAATAAGGCACAAGTCTACCAAAGATGATAAACAACCCACTGGAGCCCTTTATGCTGGGACCTCCATCATGTTCATTTCTAAAGCAGGACATGACATCTTTCCACAAGCTCTACTCTGCTTCAATTAAGAATTAATTAATCTAACTCTCCTCTGTTACAAAGGAGGTCAGATTAAAAGATCATGATGATATGAAAATAAAGCAGATCCTTCTTACCTAGACTGTGAATAATTTGTCTAATATCTTCCTTCTTGTTCAAATGTTAACGTTTCCACTCTAACAACTTGTCCTGTATTTTAGTAAATGTTGTTTATTGAGCTCCTTTCAACTGCAAGAATTTTATCCATAAATACCAATCCATAAATACATATTGCTCACATGGTAATTTCCTGTTTTCCCAAAGAAAACGTTCAGAAACAAATTTCCCTTTCTGATACTTTACAATTTCAAATGCAACATTTGCTTCATTTGCTATTTTTTTACTCTTTTCTTCTGTTCCCACTCTTAAGATTTTCTTTTCAGATTCAAAACTACAGCAAGCATTCTGTCCCAAAGGATTGTCCACAGAATACACAGAGAGAAAACATCCACAGCTCTGAATGTAGTCTGGATGAATTTGTTTGGAACTTTAAACTTTTGTCACAGATTTTACAGACACAGCCTCAGTCCAATTTCTAGCCTAACTCAGCATCCCTGTGATGTAGGGAAAAGGATGCAGGAGCTGTCACAGCAAGGCAAAAAAAGCCAGGCCCGAGGAGATGTCTATCTAAGCATCATATGCAATCTTTTGCTGCAAACCAACCCATTAATTTACTGGCTTTCATTTCACCTGTCCCTATAAGCAGATGTGGGTTGCAGAGAGTCAGCAAGCAGAAGCAAATGAAAAGAAAATCTAAGCAGAACAGAAAGAGGCCAAATAAAGCCAGTGCAAGCAAAAAGGAGCTGGATCAACAGGGCAATCCAAGTCACTGTAAGAAACTATTTTCACCTGCCACACAACAGGGCAGGGCTGCAGCAGCAGAACCTGCCTTTACTCCTGCAGCAACATGCACTTGGGTGTTGTTTCCAAGCCTGTTTCATTCAGCAGGGTTGTCTGACTTGAAAGGGAGAAGGGACATTGATTATGGAGAAAAACTATTTCAGAGGTATGAAGGTTTACTAAAGTTTTATCAGCCTTATAATTTTCTGAGGCTTCAGCTCCTATCTACCCATGCACAGTAGTAAAGCTGATGAGAAAGCCATGATCCCCACCTTGCTGGTGGCTGCACGGGGTGCACATGAAAAGAGCAGATAAGCTGAGCCCGATTTCTAGGAGATTCCATTATCAGAATCAGAGCTTGTTTTGATTTCCCAGCAGAGAGGGGAATACATGAATTACTCTTTCTGTGCATTAATCCTATTTGATGTCCACCTCAAACAGCGTGAACGTCTCTGTTCCCCTCACCTGCATTGCCCCTGGAAAGTGCCCATGACTTGGGCCAAACTTTTTCTGAAGACAAGGCAAAAGTTTTTGCCACCACGTTTCTTAGCTGGAGTTCATTTACAGCAGCAAGACTTGAGCCAAGCTGGCACAGTTTAACAGGTAAAAACATCGTTTTTCCTCCTTTCGCCACATCAAAATCCCTGGAGGACCACAAGGGGCCAGAAATCTCTGTGATACACAGACAATGGAGTCATAGAGTTTGGAAAACACACTCTAGGAACTCTAAACAGCAGCAGAGGAAACAGGGATGATTTGCTCCCTTTCATATCCATGCAGGATCTCTGTTCATTACTAGAGCGTGTACCTGCTCAGGATGCTGTATGCTACATAACACATATGATGTTCTTTAATCTAACCAAAGGTGTACATTACACTTCCTTTGGGGAACAGCTTTTGTATTAATATCTACTTGCAAATTACTAAGAACATTGCTAGTGCTATAAAAATAATAAACTGTAGTAATAACAGTAAGTTGTGTTTGTGAATAGATTGAAGCTCGATCAACCCAAAGTTCAAGCCACAGCAAAGATTTCATTTCCACTGAAAAAAAACCCCTAGTAACATGGTCCTCTCCAATGGGATGCACTGAGCTTTTAGAAACTATTTTATACCTATCAAAATTATGCTCATCGTTCAAGAATTGCATTGACTTCAACCCCTCAGGTTGCTCTGAGAGCACATTAACTTTATTACTGTAGATTAGCTTTACAGATTGTACTCACAGCACATTTCAGTTAACAACTTAGCCACCCACATATTGAAACACAGCATTGCAGGAGGCTCCAGATTTATAAATCCATGTTCTCCTCAACACCCAACACGGTTCCTGGGAAGTGAATACATCTTAACCAATTTGTGCCAAAACATCAGGATGATTGTGAAGTCAAAGTCAATGACAATTTCCACTGGTTTCCAACACAGCCAAGTTTTTGCCTCTCATTTTTAGAGCTCCTCCCTGCTTCTCTACAGCATCTTCCTTGTATGTAACCAGAGGATCAGCTTCAGCCAGCTCATTTCCTGCATCCAGCTGCTGTTCACCAAGCTCTCTCTAGATAAATACTTAGAAGAATGGAAAGGGCTGCCTTAGGATGACAGAGTAACTCCAGCATCCCAGCCACGCCTGGAAAATCTTTTCCTCCTCCCTCTCCATAACAGAGTAACTCTGCTGTTGACTGGACTGAGGAGTCAGTGAGATAAGGTGAATTTTAGAATAGGTACAAATAGAAAGGTAAAAGTTGTGGCTGCAGCATGATTCAAAATAAGTGGTCCAGCCACTGAAAAAAAAAAAATGAAAATTTTGATTTCACAAAGCTGAAAAATGGAAAGTTTGGGGATGAAGATTAGCCATGAATAACATCCTTCATTCTTTCTGCTAGTCCTCAGCACTAGTCTGCTTGTTCTCAGAACTGCTAGTACAGGTTTGGATTTTTCCA